>WNLN01000057.1:0-126154 GCA_021347865.1 Sarocladiaceae sp. CBMAI 1973 | reverse complement strand
ATTAAGGTTTTACTGTATTGAATTAAGTAATTTAAAATAAGTATTAATAATTTAATGACCTTATTTATAATAATAAAAAGTTTTCTTTTTGAAAAGGGTTTCCTTCTTATAGCTAGAGATAGAGGCATTATATACTATTCGGTTAGCAGCGTAATATAAATTAATCAATAAATATATTAAAGCTTAAGTTATATATATAAACTTAAAAAAGAATTTTTTATAATTTAAAGTCTTATTGTTTTATACTAATTATATTTTACTTACTTACATATCTAATTTGCTATCTTGCTTAATTTACTATCCAGCACCTCTTAAGGAGGTGACGTAATCACGCAACCGAGATTAGGAGGGGCGGGCACGAGTACCCCGCATTAAGCTTATGCGTCCTCATGACTACTCACTAATACAGTCTTACCTGTAAAAACAACTTCCGCTCGCGACGTATTGCTGCCCGAATCTTTTTTCCTTTATTTTTCTTGTTCGGCAAATCGGCGTACTTTTGACGCTTACAGTCATACAATCCCTCAGTTGTTCCAGTGTGTAAGTGATCGCAACAGGCTCAGATATCCCGAGTCGGCGGCTTTTACCACCTCGCTATAGCATTCAGTCTGAGGGCGAGAAACCTCTGGCTGCGTCGCTTTTGCAGCTGGTTCGAATTTCTCGCCTTTCAATCTATTTCCAAACCCTCAGCATCTAAAAGATGACCGGCTCGGTTTACCAAAAACTGCCTCCCGACCAACGGAGCATTCGTCTCTTACTTCTTGAGCCTGCTTATGATAGTACACATACTCTCAGAGCTAGGTTGGAGCAAGTATCGCTCGATAATCCCCCGGAATATACTGCGCTGTCGTATGTCTGGGGCGGACCAGACAAAGCCTCGTGCATCGAGCTCTCTTTCGAAAATGCATGCGCCAAGGTCGCTATTACAGACAACCTCCATCTTGGTCTTAAGAGACTTCGCACCAGAGATCGAGCTCTTGTAATATGGGTTGATGCCCTATGCATAAACCAGGACGATGTGACGGAACGCACTAGCCAGGTTTCCATGATGGGGTCGATATACTCAAGGGCGGCAATGGTCATCGCTTTTTTCCACGAGAACGCAAGCGATACTGGTGTGACCCCTATCGATTTCATTCAGGCAGTTTCGGCTCAACCAGCTCATCACTTTGTGCCGAGCGCTGGGCCTTATGTTCTAGAGAGTTTCCAGGGGAATGTTGCAGACTCTGCTGTCGGCCTTTTGCATTTCTTTACAGCTGAATGGTGGCAAAGGGTATGGACTCTCCAAGAAGCCATATTGGCTGCGCGCCTAAAGATCGTCTACGGCAGCCACATCCTGGATTTTAAGGATCTTCTGGTATTTCACAACGCTTTTAGGAGCCATATACATGGATGCTGTCGCGGATTCAATCCGATACCAGGCGTTTTGATCATACCAAGCATTGAACGATCAATGTCAATGCTTCAAGACCTGGTCCGGTATCGGTCGGTTCCTGTCTTGAGCTCTGGTAAATTCCTGGAACTTATAGGTATATTTAGATGTCGGAACGCAACGGACTTGCGCGATAAAGTCTATGGTCTTAGCGCGCTCTCAAGGCTACCTGCAGGGTTTGTGGACTATAACTTGTCAGTTCTCGAAGTCTATGCCCAGCATGCCGTTATGACGATACGAGATTCCAAGAACTTGGACTTATGGAGCCATCTATTTACATTGGACATCGGAAAAGTTTATTCGAATTCGGAGCTTATAAGGGTTGAGCGATTAGGGAACCTCCCTTCCTGGGTCCCTGATTGGAGTTTACCGTTTAAAAGAGCCGCGTCAGACATACTAAAATACCGTCATCAATTTACACAGACCTTCAAGGTGTTTGGTGCGGCGGAGATGGCTATAGAGTATCTTGCTCCTGATCAGCTTGGTCTTAAGGGATATCGCTTCGATAAGGTGAAGAAGATCGGCCCTCCGAACCTCCAGCCGAACATCTTTCAGCAGAGCCTTGTCGCTGCTTGGGAAGAGGTGGCCGGCATTGAGGAATCGAATACCCCGGAGACGTCACATATCAAGACCAGTAGCCTATATCGGGCATTTCGTCGGGCGATGACATGGGATCTTAGTTCAGGCGATGGCTTCTTCCATTCGCCTTCAGACCTCACTGATACTCAGCTCGGTAAATTTTACATTGAAGATCTCCCACCGAGGGCCAATGACCTTCGCGACAGATTTCTCTATGAGTTTTGGAGGCACTCCAGCCTATGCATTTCAGAACAGGATTACGAAGCGCACAAGTGGTTGATCCGATCCATTTCCCAGCTTGAAGTTGACCAATACAGAGGCATGGTAATGGCGATGACACTTGGAAAGCGGTTTCTTGTAACTGAGTCTGGTCGTCTCGGCTTTGGCCCAGCTGAAACAGAAGTAGGAGATGACATTTACTGTTTTTACGGGGGCAGAACACCGCATATCCTGAGAAGTTCACAGTCATTAACGTCGAGGATCTTAGGGGACGCATATATCGAAGGTGCCATGGATGGATTAGTTATGGAGCTTAGTGAAGGGGGCTCCACTTCTCTTGAGCCCAGTCAGGTTATTCTTCAATAATGCTAATTGTTAGGAGCTATATTAGAATTTCCTTTGAATTGCTGCTGAACAGTGCAGTGATGTGTTATCATTTCACGAAGCATCAGGCGATTCTGTTGAACTATAGGCCTAAAGGAGCTTCATTTCGTCCATACCGTCTTCTGTAATACACAGGCCAACCCATTTCTATAGGGTATAGTATAATGTACTGTCATATATATAGTGTCCTACGTGTGCTGTCCTATAGTGTGCTATCCTGTTACATGCTCTCTTTTAGTGTGCTCTCCTTTATTTTATTCTCCTATGAGTTAAGATAGTACCCTGTTCTGTACCTTTCCCTGTTGAGTAACGCTATCACGGATTATCGCAAGATTTAGGCTAGCACTTCCAGTCTCAGAATATCCTTCATACTGTTGTAATTATAGCAGTATAATCTATGGATTAACGCATCTAAATTTAGACGCAGTGTGTGGTACTACTTTTGATTCTTGAACGAGTCGCGGTGA
The DNA here is from genome assembly GCA_021347865.1 of Sarocladiaceae sp. CBMAI 1973. Classification (NCBI taxonomy): domain Eukaryota; kingdom Fungi; phylum Ascomycota; class Sordariomycetes; order Hypocreales; family Sarocladiaceae; species Sarocladiaceae sp. CBMAI 1973. The sequence goes on along the minus strand of WNLN01000057.1, from coordinate 123,073 downwards.
TATCTGGTGTGTTTGGGCGGCTGGATGGGTGTCTCCTTTTGAATCGTGATTCACTTCACATACAAGGGCAGTGAACCTTGGCTGAGCCCGAACCCAAGCAAAGACTGAGCCGCCCTGAGCTGCCATGAACAAAAGCAGTGATGTCTGACATCAGAAGACGCAACCCGAGGTGCCCATTTTAGGGTGGTAGTATAGCTAGAATAATTCAAGGCGTAGTGTACCCTCCAGAACTCGGGTATCATTAATGCTTGAAGCCCGGAAAGGCTAGTGGACAATACACCCTTACAAGAGATGCTTTTTCTCGTCTTATTGTTTGTTTGTAAGGCTGAGGACGGCTATGAGAGATAATGCTAGCTTAGATATAATAGGTGGATTTGAAATGGGCCAGGTATTGGCAACATCTTGTTAGAATAAGAATAAAGCTTTTTATGTTACAGCCGAGGATGTCACGTCGCTATATGATAACCGACCCAATGGCCATTGCCATTGAATGCGGGGTGCAGAGACTTTTCCTAATCTAGCATAAACACATAACAGTCTCATTAGCGAGCCAATAAATAGTGCTCAGAAGCACTGATATAGCTCCGTCTTGGCGCTTGTGGTAAGGGAGTGAGTCGAGGCAATCTAGGGTTGTGCTGTCCAAAGTAGGAAACCGGCTGGAGATCATCCGAGCGTCGTAATGTATATACGGCATGTATATAGGTTGTTTTGCGCCTCGGAGGAAGCATCTTATCCCATCACCGTGGAAGAAGCTCAGAGAACCTACTTGAACTTGCACTTAAAAAATCTAATCACAGCCGTTCGCAATGCAACTCAGCGTGAAAGTACTCTTCACAGGCGTATTGGCCTTCGCGGGGAGCGTTCGTGCAGCCTGCGGCGACGGCAATGCACAGGGCGTTGTCAGCGGCTCTGGCACCTTTACAGCGAACGTGAACGGTGCAAATGTCTACACTGGCTCTGACTACCGCCTCGCCGTCCAAACCGCGCTCGACCGCGTCGGCAGTGGGCAGCGCGTTGTCGTCTGGTCATCTGGAAACCTTGGTGCCAACACAATCACGGTACCCTCTGGTAGGACATTCGAAGTGTGCGGCACCATCAACACGGCCCTCAGGAGCGGCAGAGGCGCCATTGAGATCCAGAACGTCAACGATGTCAACATCCCGTACCTGACTATGACTGGAAACCCCTACTTCGGCTTGCGCATCTCCGGGACTCAGAACCTAAGGCTCGGTGCTATCACCATGAATCTAAGCGGTGGCTTGGGGATTCGGTTCGATCGCGATGCTCCATGGAACTACAACGTTCGCATGGGCACGATCCGGGTTACAGGCGCTAGCTCGCACGCTGTCGAGACCTTCAACATTGATGGCTTGAACATTGACGCTGTGTATGCGACCAACGTAGGCGAATGCGGTTTGCTCATTCAGACATCTCGCAATGTCTGGGTTGGCTATGTCGAAGGCAACAACGTCGCTGCCGGAAATGGCTATGCCACACTGCGCTTCGCCAACAACAACGGGCAGCTTGCCAACGGACAATACACAACCACCAATGTCTGGGTGGACAGGGTAGTGTCCCGTGGCGGCGGCCGTGGCATCTTCTGCGTATCTATGTCAGGCGCGGCAGAGATCAAGTACATCGACCTGGCCAACAACGGAAACAACGCCGTGCTTATTGAGAACTGCTACAACCTTGCTATTCGGGATGGTGTCATCAACGGAGGTGGGGAGGTCCGCGTGGCGGCTCGGTCTGAGTTCCCTAACACTAGTGGCATTTTCTTCGAAGTGGAAGTGAACAACAACTCGGTCCGCGAATCTCCGTGTGCTGAGAACATCTTCTGGGCAGTAACTGGAAACGCGAGAATGAACGTTTGCTAGGTTAGGCGTAAAGACAGTCGGGGGCACAGTGTGACGCCATGCGAGCACTAGTTCATTGTGGAAGAATACAGCCTAATTCGCCTAACAGTTCCTATACCGAGATTAGTTGATGTCTTTTCTATTAATAACTGCGCTGTGAACGCTGTAAGAAACAGCAGCCGCTGCACTTTATATAAAATCCTAAAAAGGTCAGGTTTTAACTACTAGGTGCGTTACCTTAGGTATCGTCGTCTGTGCTAAATGTGGTCGGATTCTTCACATATATATCCCAATGTAAGCCTATGCGGCCGCCTTCACACAAGTCCAGGATAGCTGAAAGTCTGTGAAACAATTCTAACTATGCGTTTGTCTTTCGCTTTATCTAGGTCCCCTAATCGCCCTTTAATAACCTGTTTGGACTCGACAGGAGTAGATGGCGCGGAGTATTATATTAAAGAACAACGAACAGCTCTGGGTCTGCTCATCAAGGCTCTAAGACGAAATGAGCGTGGCTTATTGCCGTGCTAAAAGGTCCAGTGTGTGGTTTGGGTTTATTTTTCTCTCTTACAATATCTTCAGTCTGTCCAGTCTCTCACTCTTTCTGTACGCCCGCCCTCACGCCGAGAAGTATACTTAAGTATAGAGAGCTGAATCTGGGTCTTGATATATACGTTATCGTCTCCATTACTTTGCTGTGTGCTTGTTGGCATTCGTCGAACAGATATCAGAAGGCTTTCCAGTGAAGACAACTGTAGAACGCAGCGATCTTGAGGCCGGGAAAGCAGACTGTGCTCGCTCTTGGTGTCTTTAGAAAGACGTGCCTCCGAGATCAACCATATCTTCTGACTTCTTTGCAGTAGTAGCGTCAATTCAAAATTAACGTCAGCTGTACTAAAATTTTGACAGAGTACCTTTTGCGGTTGTTGCTTAAGTCCATGGGTATGTATAGTGTAGCTGGAGCCTCGCTCAAATGGAGTCAGCGAGACGTCAGATAATGTATCTTGAGGCTGCCAGCGTGAGGCATAATATGGCCCTTTTGCAATCAGGAGCTCCATCTTAGTTGGTATTCCTGCATGAGAAGGGGCCATGGAGCTGGTGAATATAACTTTTGTCTCCGTTGTACTGGGGATCACCTCACTCCACTCCGATAAAAGAATAGGATAGGCTTTGAGTCGCGTCGCGGTACTCGCCCAGCCACCTGCACTTGAACGATGAAGAAGAAGACAAAGCGCTCCCTTTGGACAATGTCTTAATGTCTGGTTCAAGATTGCAAGGTATGTCACATTCTCCGACTCCTTGATACCAGTTCCTTGAAGAATGTCCGGGTTAAGAACAGACCTTTTCAAGAGGAGGAGAGTTGTGGAAGCGTCGAATCTTGTGGGAGTAATTGTCGTCTGGAGAAGCTCGTGCGCTTGCTTGGCCCAGGCTCCGGACGCAACGATATCTCGGAAGTCTGTACTTGACGATAGACATTTATAACCACTTGACTTGCAGACCGAGCATGTAGGTCTTGGGCAGAATTGTGTTGGAGACACCGCCAGCAATGGCTGCCTTTGAGAGTTGAGAGCATATCGGAAGAGAAATAGTGACTCGTCTCTCGTGCTATTGTATATCGCTTCTTGGAGTCTTCCAAACGCCTTGGCTGCCCCCTCGCCATGCAACATAGGCATCGCTACCTGGAAAAGACCCAGAAGGCAATACGCTTGATCTTCTTCGCGAGTGACCCGACGGTGCGCAGCCCAGGACATGCGATTCGCGGTGCTCGACGCTTCAACCTTGCTGGGATCGAGCAGCACATGCCGAGGGATCCAAGTCTTTTCGGAAATCTGATCACAACGTTGCATCTTTGTGCCAATCGCAGACCAGTCACGCGCGTAGAACTCGACAATAGCTGGAGCGACCAGCTCCTGCAGAGTCCAGCCCCGTTCGAACCACTCGCTGTCGAGGAAAGGTTTCTGCCACCCTGTTTCCTGATTGCGAACATCACTCATATATGCATAGCAGATGTTCGCATTAGCGTAGTAGCGCCACATAGAGTTGATGGACTCTTGCAGAACAGCTGAGCTCGATCGATCGATGCAACAACTATCGATCCAAATCCACTCGTAATGATCTTGTAGGGCTCTTTTGCATGCTCCGAGAACCTTTTGATACCCCGCTTTCGAACACGCTGGATGATTCGGAGGGACAAAGCCATCTATCGTAAAGTCGTCAAAAACGACTTCCTCGGGATACCATCGATGTGATAGTATCACGTAGTCAGGTGCAACTTCCGGCATGAAGAGCTTGAGCTGTAGCGTGGAAGTGTTGAGAAGCCTCATCTTGACTGCCTAGGCTGAAGAGTGGTTGAGAATGAAGATGCAGGTGGGAATGTGGCATGAGGCTGCAGTCAGCGCTACTCCTCTTTATGCAAGTGTCCTGCATCGTAGGTGAGACTGAAGGCTGGTGTCGCAGCTGATCAGTCGCTACCCGCTGGGCGGCTCTAGAAGGCCTGACTGACAGATTCGTCTCTTGTGCAGCGTCGAGCCTCGTCCACTTCGCGAAATTTGTGGCCTTGAGCTTTGATACGAGGACCCCTCCAGGCTTCAGTGCACTGCCACCACCACCATCTGCACAAAGGTGGCTCACTAGGAGGCCGTGTCGTCTTACCACCACTAAGCGGCAACAACACGGCCAGTAGTTCACCGGTGCATGATCAACATATATGCTCGACCAAGCTCCAGACAATAGCAGTTTGTATTTTGAGGCAGTCTTTCGCCGTACACTACTGACATGGGCCCTGCTCTTCTTAGTCACTTCACCCTGTACGCTCCAAAGCGCGATCTCTTGACACCAGCTTGAGTGAACTTCTGGTTCACCGTTTCGAACTCCGCGTCATCGATCAGTTCATACTCGGTGCGCCAATTCGTGCCCGTCGATTCGCCGACCTCTCGCCAGAGTTGTGCCCAACTCTCAGCACTGTGCACGAACAGCTTCGAGCCCCCTGGTCCCTGCACCATGCCGCCTGGGTCTGCTCGACCAGTCATGCGCCCGAAGATCATCGCGTCTTGCGCATCGGGATCTAGGAACTCCACACAACGTTTTGCTGCTTTGATCTGTTGCGGCAAATCGAAGAGGTGAAAGAAGCTGCTCGCGTTGATCAAGGTAATCTTCCCCACGAAGGCGTCGAGGTGCGGATCCCTTGGCTCTTGAAGCATGTCGCCGGCGATAAAGTGCTCGCGACGCATTTTATGTTCATCGCGGAACAGATCAAATCCAAGGTCAAGATAAGCCTGCTCAAGGTCGGTGCCGTATAACTTCTCCGTGTCGACGCCGCTGAAGACAAGGGCCCTGGCGATCTGGCCGACAAAACAGCCTACGTCCAGGAAGCGGTCGGTTGACCCTTTGCGCTGAAGACGTTCAAGGGTAGACTGGAAGCGCGCATCTGATAGCGTCCGCTCTATCTCAAGGAAGCGAAATTGACCTATACACGGAAAGGGGAAGATTGCCCAGCCTTGGTCTCTCTATTCAAGTGTTAGCCCAGGCATTGCACGCACTTCCGATCATTAAACAGCGCAAATGCTTACAATCTTCAAGATGTGATTGTCAACCTCATTTGCCGGAATCTCGCTGTAATCTTCCAAGATTTTCCGTGCCACTTCGATGTTCTCCGGCAATCTAGGTAAGTAGAACGAGTTGTTCCAAAGTTGTCGTTGCGCATCATTGACAGGTGCTTCAAGCTTGCTTGAGGGCTGTGGATCCATCTTTGCCCACGACCCAACGATAAAAAGAGTAATAAGAGCCTGCAATAAGTGATGTGAGGCCTGGCTCTTTTATGAGAGATGAATAATTAGAATGGCGATGACAGAGCAGGGAAATTCCTGAAAATGTGAGCCTGGGAGCGATGGCAGAGCGGGGAAATTCCTGAAAATGTCACCGGCGATAACAGCACGGGGAGATTCCTGAGAAGATCAGCCCGGCGGACGTATCGGAGACATCGACTAAAGTTAGTTCTGTGGAGTATCGGCTGGCACGGAAATAATGTAAGAGAAAGTAGTTGTTGGCTGAGTCAGAATTTGGTAAGATCGAGCTTCAGGAACTCGATCAATTTCTTGAATATAGTGATCAAAAGATGGCGTGGTATATGCTTCTAATATCGAGCGGCTCTAACGCGCCAGCTGATATCATTGTTCTTTTTTGTAGAATAATAGATATATTCCGATTTCCATTTATTCAATAAACCCAAGCCTAAGTTTTATGTCATCATTCCTTTTTGCCTTGCCTTCTATAAATAATAGTCACTACATTTGCTAGTGTTAGTATAATTGTTGCGATGGGGATTGTGTTCAGCAGCAAAGTCACTGTTGTTGATGCTGCTTATATAAGATTGTCATGTGCCGTACAGGCCCTATGCAAACCCCGCTACCCGAGACAGGCTGTTTCAACAACACGTTATTGCTTCTTCAATTAACACCCACGAAGCTCATTACAAGGATTGACATCCTGAGCCCGCTAAAGTCTTTTCCTGAACTGTGGTTTCATCTGAGGCCATTCCATTGTCAATCATCTTTAGGTGATTGAAGGTGTCTCTGACAAGGACTTGACCATTGCAAGCGGCCAACTGACGGAGTCATGCCATCAATTCCACGACGTCGAAGTCAACGATGAGCTTGGCCCCAGGTGATCTAAAGTTTGTCACTATCTCTCACCCAGATGAGCTACGGCGACGTGATGGCGTGCGCACCGATATCCGCCGTCATGTGATGAAGAAAATTGGTCAAGAAAGGCGACGACCGAAGAAGCAGGCCAAAGGAAAATCGCTATCAAACACTCACTGCTCTTCAACAACCCAAGAAGATCAGCAAGTCGACCTTTTAAGCCGCGAAACAGATGCAGTCACGGTGCTTGCTACGCCCGCGAGAACACCGATACTATGGGACTTCCCTGTCGAGCCGAGCAACCGCGTCGTAGAGCTCATTCGTTTTTGTATGGAACATGAACCGCATTTTACGAGTCTTGTGAATTCTCTGCTGACTTGTATTTATCTAGTGAGCGAGCAGAATTCAGTCTACCTGCCCTTTCGTAGTATCTGGTTCGACATCGCATTGACAGACAAAGGCGCATTCCAGGTAACATTAGGGAATGCCGCTGACCTCATGCTCCGCTTGCGGGGAGGCTCAGATCCTGATAAGAACCCTGAGATGCTGCAGTACTACTCCCTTTCTGTGGCTCATCTACGGGGTCGTCTCGATTGTGAGGCTGAGCGGATCAGTGACGGGATGGTGGCTCACATCCTGTCACATCTCTGTCTATGCGTATGCGCGGTCTTTATTGCTATCTGGAGATATGGCTGACTTCTCGGTGCAGATGAGGCGTGGAGACTGGAGGGTATGGAAGGCTCACATTGATGGCTTGGCGGCAATTGCGAAAGCACGCAAGGGCCTTGCTCATCTGGGTAGCAGTGTGCAGACTTATATGCTTTTGTAGGTCATCTTGTGTACTCCGATCGGATGCGGCTACATTGTATCCGAAGCTGACTCGATAATAGAGCAGACCTGGGAGGAAGCATGGTATACGATACGGCTCCTCGGCTTGCCTTGCCGACTTACCTGTCCCCCTTTCGCAAGACACCTCTGAATGCCTTACCGAGTCGACTGCGAGAGCTCGCAACACAATCCTTTAGCGACTCCAGCATGATGGCGCAGACTGTTCAAGCCCTGGAACGAGTCTTGCTTGTCGCAAAAGAAGTGAATGAGAAAGGCACATCGCCGCTCTTCTGGCAACAAGACAAAAATGGCTTACACCTTCTTGGACAGTGCATCTACTTTCTATTATCTATGGCTCGCCTCTCCAACGTTCTGGATCATAAACCCGGCTCAGACGAGCTCATCACAGAAATGGTGCGGTTGGTCAGTCTTGCCGTTATGTCAAGGCTCAAGGCGATGTTCATGTTCAATGCGCCCGAGCAGGCTCAGCTTGAACAGAGACTGGCCGCGTTGACTACCTCCTGCTCACGCGGAATCTGCGGTAACTATCGCGATCTCAAGATTTGGGTACTGGTCACTGCGGCTTTGCTGCACAATGGTGAGGGTCGAGGTGTGTATGTGAGAGAGATCGCTTACGAGATGAATGCCGCAGGCGAAATGGATGCACATACTGGCGTTCAAATCGCGAAGGAATTTATCTGGTTTGATGCTTTGGGAAGTGGGCGAGAAAGCGACCTCATTCGCGACATCACGGCGTACCGTGGAGGCGACACTGTTTGACAAGAATCTGCATTGGGACACGCACTTCGGACATGGTCTTGATTGAGAACGCTACGCTTTCGCCAAACGCCATTGCAGCCTGACTTCTATGTCGTCAACGTAGATGGCTCAATGCATTATCCGCCATTGATGCCGCCGCTGGCGGAGATAAACTGCCCAGTGATCCAACGACTCTTTTCGCTTGCCAGCAGCAGCACGGCGTCAGCAACATCCTCGACCGCCGTGACACGCTCTGCACCTCTGGTTCTGGACACGAGGAAGTCCTTCATCGGCTCAACCTCTGGGACAGGTGGCAGCGTGTCTGTCAAAGTCGGACCGGGCGCAACTGTGTTCACTGTGATGTTCTTCCCATCACGACCGACCTATAGAACGTCAGCAAATGGGAGTTCTTCACGACAGTACTATCGAGCACCAGGCACTCAGGGTAAGCTTACCTCTTGGGCCAAAGTCCATGTAAGCTGGTCCATGGCCGCCTTGACAGCTCCGTAAATTGCCATCTGGTGGAATCCCATCTTGGAGGCGACACTGCCGATATTGATGACGCGACTATTCTGAGGCATGTGGCTGTAAGCAGCCTGGAGCAGCAATACAGGACCAACAACGGCGACTTGGAAGGATTTGATCATGTCCTCGGAGGATGTCTGCAGCGCCCCTCCCGGCACCATGTACGAAGCATTATTGACTGCTTCATGTTAGCAATTCGAACACCGACGACCCAGACCGGGTTTCTCATATGCAGTGGAGCCTAAAGCACGTACCAATAATATCAATGTGGTCAACGCCAAAAGCACGCAGTGTATCGTCCACAATCTTCTTACTACCCTCAGCGGTGGAAACATCGGCCCTGACAGCGGTGGCAACACCCTTCCCAGCAGCTGACTCGATGTTCGACACAACTTGAGCAACACGACTGGCGGAGGATTCGGAAATGTAGTTGACGGTGACGCGGGCGCCGGCTTTTGCGAGGGTTAGGGCGATGGCAGCACCTATGCCGTTCTCGCGGCCGGAGCCAGTGACAATGGCCACCTTGTTAGTGAGATCGAGGATGTTGGACATTTTGAATAATGTGTGACTGAATCTGGAAGGAATCAGGTGAAGTTATATTTATTTGTTGCTTTCTTTTGCTTTGATGCGTTGTGTTGATTGTTGACTGGTGATTTCTGACAGCTAGGTCTACATTGACGCAGGATGAGTTCACTTATTTATCTTCTCCTCGTATCCAAAAGAGTCACATATGCATTCGATTATTAAGACCACTCCTTCATTCTCCCTGACAAATTCAAGCCTTGCTCATTGCACGATGTCTTCTCCCGTCAAGCAAGTACTACATGATCGAGCAGCTCCCGGCCCCACAATTTGTGCTCCGTGCCAAGTCCGGCACATCGGCATCGCGAGACCAAACCCAATCGGGGCATTGGTCCCCCCTGTCACCCTCAATTACAAAGCTTGTGTCAAGATTGTGCTGATTCAACTCTCGATTGGCGTATGCATGACTTTGGGATGGTACGCCACAAATAGCTCCGAACGGGTCTCATAGTGTGCATATACCCTGCTTAGTCTGCCATGATGCACTGATGCGATCTCGCTCGTTCTCAGGGTCTACACGGAGAGAATCGGTATTCAAGAGACTAGGCCCGATCTGGGCACTGGTCCCCCCTGTCCCTTTACCATCAATTACGAAGCTTCCCTTGTGTCGAGAATTTGCTGACTTATGAGTGTATTGGCGTCCTCTTGATGTTCCACGGAACGTCTATAGCATAAGGTCACTTGCTACACTTTTGCGATTTCGCCCATCCAAAGGGGTCGCAGAACGGCATTTGTAATGCGGTTACTTACGAATCCCATTGGCTTTTAGTGTTCTGCACCTAGTCTGCAGGTTTGTGGCCGCTCACATTGAAAACATGGGAACATAAATAGTTCATGAACGAATACTCCTCAAAGTCTTCATCTCGCATCAAACACTATATCGTCATCTCACCTAACCAAGATATCAAGCGCTGCAACCCTTTCCATCCCCTTCTTCACCCCAAGCTCAACATTACGCACAATGTCGAAGCTCATCACGATCGTGGGAATCACCGGCGTACAGGTCAGTAGTGCCCTGAACCTTTTCTACTGAGTTGAGTGATACTCTGCTAACTCCGCTCAGGGCGGCTCTGTCGCGGATACATACTTGGCAACCCCAGGGTGGAAGATCCGCGGCGTCACCCGCAATCCCAAGTCGGACGCCGCCCAATCCTGGGCCTCCAAGGGCGTCGAGCTTGTCCAAGGCGACCTCAACGACGTAGATTCTCTCAAGCGAGCCTTTGCTGGATCAGAAGTCATCTTCGGCGTCACCGACTTCTGGACCATCATCCAAGACCCGGCCAGTAGCGCCAAGAAGCGACCCGACCAGGAGCTCGTTGAGTACTGCTACGAGGTCGAGCTGCAGCAGGGCAAGAACATTGCCGATGCCGCTGCTACCGTGCCGGGTCTTCATCGGCTTGTTTTCAGCTCCATGGCCAATGCGACCAAGGAGAGCGGCGGCAAGTACAAGACGCTTCACCACATGAACTCCAAGGCGGAAGCCGTCGAGTATATCCAAACCCTGCCCGCCCTGCGAAACAAGTTCTCGCAGGTCCAAGCACCTATTTACTACAACCTTCCCTGGCAATGGGGTCTCCCAACGACGCCCCAGCAGGTATGAACAGCAGCGCTCTCTCTCAAATTTTGACCTGACACTAACTGATGATTTCTGCGTAGCAAGCTGATGGTACCTGGCGCATGAAAGGCATTGGCGCTGGTAATATTGGAATCCCGCTAGGTAACGTTCGAAAGGACTTTGGACCCTGCGTCAAGGCCGCTGCCGATGGCGAGCCGAACATGAACCTCTTCGCTGTCGGCGACTACGTTTCCTGGACAGACTATCTTAAAATTTTCTGCGAGACGCAAGGGCTCAAGTATGGCGGCTATGACGAGCTCTCATACGATCAACTCTGCGAGATTATGCCCGGCGGTCTCGGTCACGAGTTTGGCATGAATGTGCTATTCGCGTTTGAGTTTGGCTACGCTGGGACGGATCCTGCGCTCATTACTCCTGACAAGGTATGTTGCCCGCCTCAGGACGAAACGGCTTTGAGTTGTGAAAATGACTAACGTGAGTATGACCAGCTTGGCATTAAGATGACTTCTTTCCAGGAGTATTGCAAGGGAACGGACTTCTCGGCCATCCTCCCATAGACGGAGCAGGCCACAGAGAGTTGAAATGTTGTAGACTACTTATGATCCAATTCACTATAGAGTTACTAGTACTAGGCATCATTTACCAATCTGAACTCGTATCCTGGTCGCATACCTCATCTTTAGTCCCGGGACATACAACAAAGACATGGACATCTGTGTGGCCGAAGGGCAGATGCTCTCAATGAGAGAAACAGAAGCAAGCTATGGAAGGCCACCCAGACGCTCGCATATACTGCCCAGATTACAATCGGTAGGGAAGAGAATTCTCCCCTGGGGCATTGTAGTTGGGAACCTTCATCTCCAGAGCCTCTCCTGAGTACCCAAGGTCTTCCGCGACAAGCATCGCGGCCTTTTCTCCAATAAGCAGAGCGGTTGAGTATCTGTAACATTAAGTCAGCCATTCATGGAAACTCTTCAAAAGGCTCTTTCGTCGGATTACTCACGTATTGCAACCCACGTTGTCAGGACAAATGCTGAGGTCAGCAACCTTGAGACCCTGCACGCCGTGGACGTTCAGACGTTCATCCAGTACACCGTGTTTCACGATGCTATTCCCTTCCTTCGGTGCCATCGAGCAGGTTCCCAGGCTGTGCCAGGTACTCTCAACATGGCGCTTGACCCACTCCTCAACGGCTTTGATGTCCTTCTCGCTGTACTTGAGCTCTTCGCGGATATCGGCCTTGTTCGAGTTGAGGATGTCGGCTGAGGAGACACGATCTGCTACAGGCATGGGGGTGGACCAGCTACCGTGGGAGATTCCGGCTGTGAGGTTGCCGGGGAGGGCGTAGGCTTTGGTTGTGGCTAGGTCCATGTCGTTGGCGCGAGCGGGTGAATCGTAGTCAAAGAATGGGTGCTTTTGATGTGTTAGCCTGTCTGCTGAGAAACGACGAGAATGTTTTCATACCATGTTTTGTACTTCGCCGGCGTACGCATCCATTCGCCTGGCTGTTTCGCGCGACTTGATGTATCCCCATACCATGGGAACCATGTCACGCTCATCGTTCATGAACCCAGTGTCGAAGTCAGGAGTGGCGTACGGGTCGGCACTCTTGATATGAGTGAATCCTCTGGAGAAAGGATACTCCAAGAAATGGAACATGGTGAAGAAGTTTCCCGGAGGCCTGCAGGCAACCAACCGCTTATCAGCCATGTTCGATTGTCGTCTCCCTTGAGGGCGAAAAGACTTACATCAACATGTGGTCTCCGAACCAGCCTGCAATCACGCTGTAATGCATAACGGGCTTGTCGGGCTTGTCTTTGAAGTACGACTTCCAGCCTTCGGTGAAATGAGGTGTCGGCCACTTCTCGAAATCCTTGAGCTCTTCTTCATTGGGGCGGATCTTGACGCCAGCTTCAATGCCGTTCGTGGCCAGTGGACCCGTCCCCTTGAGGTTCCACTCGTCAAACACCTCTGGAGTCATGATTAGCGGTGTTGGTTCGACGGAGAAACATATGACGATTCTTACTTTTTTGCACTTCCGGCTCGCCGCGGACAAAGTCATCGAAGCTCTCCGTTCCAGGCTTCGCGCGATATACCGAAAAGGTCAAGTAGTGATCCTGGAAGTTCAATCCCACGCCAGGAAGGTCCACTTGGCATTCAACACCTGCTGCCTTGAGTTTTTCGGGGTCGCCGATGCCAGAGCGCTGCAGGATTAGTGGCGATGAGAGCGTACCGCCCGATACGACGATTTGCTTCCGGGCCCTGAAGGTCCGGGTCTTGAGCTGCGATGGATGTAAAGGCTTAGTGGGCACCGTCTGAACAGCCACGGCTCTGCCGTTCTCCATGATGATCTTGTCCACTTTGGTGTTGCATGCGAGATATAAGTTGCTATGCACAGCGCGGGTGGAGTGGATGTAAGCATGGGCACTGTCACTACGACGGCCGGTGTCGCGGTTGATCCATTTGAGCCAGTGCTGGGCACCATGACCAGTGACAAGATCCTCGAGGTCGTCAACTGTGGGAATATCCTGGGATTCAGTGGCACGGAGGAAATCCTCCTTGATTGGATAGCAGTAGTTTCCAAATGATACCTTAATTGGACCTTCAAAGCCATGGATATCTCTGTTGTGACACGCCCTCTGATACGTTTCGTGCTTTCGCATCAACGGCAGCAACTCCTTGGTAGACCATCCCTTGGCCTGGAAGTCATCATAGTCAGATGCAGAAGCGCGGGTATACATCATGAAGTTGATAGACGACCCGCCTCCAAGGATATGGGCACAGGGAACGACAGCCTTCCGGCCGGCCAGCCATGGTGAAGGGCGAGACTCATAGAAAGAAGCAGTCTTGGAGTCCAGCTTCATGTTCCGCGGGTAAATACCCGGACGGAACACCCATGGGTTGTTCAAGTTATTCTCGCCTGCTTCAATGAGGAGGACCTTGAGATTGTGATCGAGGTTGGCCAGCCTGACTGTGTTAGTGTCATGAGTTCACGGGTGGGAAGAATGAAGTTTGCATACCGTCCAGCTACTACGCAGCCGCAGCTTCCACCTCCACAGACGATGATGTCAAACTCCTCGGGGAGAGAGCTGCTGGTGCTCGAATAAGCTGTTCCGCCTTCAGACTCTGCCATCTTGAGCCTTGTCAGTACTTATAAGTGCTAAAGACGATGCTTGTTCTTAAAGATCGAAATGAGTTATCAGTCGAAGCTGTGAAGAGATTGGGCGTTGGGTGAGAGAGCAGAGTGATCCCAGCTTTATATCCTATATATACATCTTCATCGAGCCATTCTCTGGTCTCGGGCCAACGGGAATTGTCCGAGCTGTCCAGCATCTTCTCTCAAATGATATCATATCGTCGTAAGAGACTCATCTAGACGATTTGCGGGCACCAATAGTATATATGATCAATGCATGCAGTGCTTGGTAGACACCATCTCGCGGGAATTGCATGGTGATGAGCATGCATGGCAGCTGTCTTGAACAACAACACACTCCTTTAAATAGCTGTTGGTACCCCTCGAACTTGGCAATTCGGCCATTTACAGTATGCAAGAGCGAACGATGTCCAATGTTCCCCGCAGAACTGGAGAAAGTGACCGAAACGAAGTGGTGTGGTTGAATTGGATGTAACGCCTTCGTGGCCAACACGCAGACAAGCAACCAACAATGGGCCTCTTCGGAGTTATGAAGAATAAGACATCAACCAATCAGTATCGCCAATCCCTTGGCCCGAGAGTGCTCTAGAGTACCCCAGACGGCATCCACTATTGACGCGTGTCAGAATGCGGGGAAATTTTGACACCCTCCTCCAACATGTCTCCGTGGATTGACTGTTGGTCCTCTGACAGGTTCACTTATCTCGCCAAGGGCCTCTGCCATTGGTGGAACCACTGGTGCTGACTTGATTCTAACCACTGCCATCGTTGGAGATTGGTGTTCTCGTGGGTGGAGGATGTGGATTGTTCAATGCTAAGTAGCGAGAGAACTTACACCTATGTAGGCAATGTGAATGTCACAAGACCAAGCGAGACTGCTCGTACCTTCCTTGAACCACCTGAGTTGAGATCAGTGATTTTGGTAGAAATGAGCGAGCACCTGCAGGCCATGTTCTCTAAAAGTACAAGTGCTTTTTCGACTTCGTCAAAGCCTCCGCCATGCCTGAACCTGCTGTTTCTGCACGAGAACCATGTTCTGGTGAAGAACCATATGTAGAGCTTCTTTCCGGCGCGTCCGAGTCTCCAGAAGTGAGCCGAGAGCTTCGCAGATTAAGCTCAGGGTCTTGGGGCGTGTGACGTCGCGGTAGTCCGGGTTCGCCGGCATCTTCCCTCCTGTCATCAGGATTCTGTGCTCTAGAATTATACCAACCCGCCAGGTCATCGCCTGTTCGCAGCGGCAACCTCTCCCATTCTTGCGCCCTCTCCGCTTTGCTGTGCCGGGACGAGCTGGACCTCGATGCAACCAAGTGTTCAGCTACTGAATGGGGCAATTGTCCCCGATCGATGAGGACCGATAATGCAGCGAATAGGGCGGCTTCAGTCTCTGCCAGTCTCTCCTCGACTTTGGTCAGGTAACCTAGGGGTAGGCCGCTTTGGAACAAAGGAGCATAATGTCAGAGCCGGTCGGGTGGAAGGATAGGAGCTGAGGTATCATACCGTTTGTTCACTTCTGGGTATATGCACTGAGACGGTGTCTTGCTGCATTGGAAACAATGCGGTCTGAGAACGTGTCAGAATACACTTATTCGTCAATTCAGTCGTCCTTGCGGCGCATGAATAGCTCATGGCAACTAAGCGCTGGTGTTTTGAAGATAAAGCAAATGCCTTGACTTACAGGCTGCGATCGCACTGCTCAATCGTCAGTCACAGCCAAGAGAAACAAAACACTTACAGGGGATCGTCTTGACTAATTTAGCTCGATGGAAGCGGGTATCGATGTAGCATTGCCAAGCTCAAAAGATAACCACGGTAGAAAGTAAAGGACTTACCCCACGCTTCTTCTGGCGACATGTTTCGCAGGCAATTGGGCTTAGCTCAGCCATGTCGACTCCAGTTCACATCCAGGAATGCTTATAGCACCATCGATGCTGGCTGAGAAGTTCTGCTCACTTCTTCTTATTCTGACGTATTCGCAGATGCTTCATTGAAGTTGTAGTGGCTCTGTGGCTTGGGCGGAGTTATCTTTGTCCGACAAGCTGGGGTATGCTGATACCGGGGTTATCGTCTTAAGACGGTTACCCCGTCGCCATGCGACAACATGAACGCCCGTCGTCTTTGACCGATCTGTTGGCGAATGCAATGCGTTGTTGCTGCTTTAACACTCCTCTGCGAGCTGACTGGCATAGCTCCGGTCGCTTCTGAATATCGGCCTAGTCATTGGTACTAACTTAGCCCGAAGGTGCCATCAGCGCGGCTTCATGGAGATGACTTCATTGCAAACCACATGATGGAGGCCGCAGAGCCCTCTTACCTGTCACCTAAGCCCGGTGCTGCAGAAGGGACTCTTCATTCATCGCGAAAACGGAAGTATTCGAGTTCGAGCGATGCTCCGCCACGAGAGTATGGCCTCATGCGTGACACTGGCCGGAACGATACCTCTCGTTTCGTCGGCAGCGCCAGTGGCATTCACTTCATCCGGAGCGTTTACCTTCGACTGCTTCAGAAGTCTGCCGTCAGAGATGAAGCTACGCAAAGCATCGAGAACTTGGTACCTGGAGAGGACGATCAAATTCAGCCCAGGCCAACATCTCGTGCCGACGTCTCGACGCGACTATGGAGCGAGCAGGAAGTTGGGTCAGGAGACTCTGCAGCAGACGAGCAACTGCCAAGTTTTGATCAGCTTGTGAGTTGGTCAGAAAGCTATTTCGAGTCATGGCACCCGACACTGCCGTTCCTTAATGCTGGCGAAGTCCTAAAGATTTTCGAGAAAGTCGCAAGCAGCGGCATTGCCTCTTTGAGCCATCACGAGCAGTCAATCACCCGATCTGTTCTATCCATCTCACTGGCCGACAGCAGGCAATCGGTCCCTTTCCACCAGCCCCTCCCGCCGTCATTGGTGTTTCACACCATCGAAGAAGCGATATCTTCGTCTCACTTCACCTTGTATCAGCCTGCTTCCCTTCACGCTACCCAGGCAGCACTCAGCATACAGTTGTTCTTGATATCTATGCTTCGACTCAACGCGGCGTCACGCCTGGGTGGTCTGATTGTGCGGATGGCGTTTCACCTTGGGCTTCACCGTTGCCCGTCACGTTATCCATTCTTCACAAAAGACGAGGCAAGCATAAGACGCCGCGTGTTCTGGTCGCTATACTGCAACGAACGGTTTCTCTCGCAGTCGCTGGGTCTTCCCCTCGACATCAAAGATGATGATGTGGATGTTTGCTTCCCAGGGGAAGAAATACACTCCACTCAGGGCGAAGCGGAAGACCATCGCTTGAAGCTTTTGACGTATCTTTCGAAGCATGCTCGAGTTCGAGGACTCATTCTGGAACTGCGTAACAAGTCGATGTTCAGCCGCGACAGTAAGCCTGTTAACGAGAACAAAGTTCGAGTCGAGATGGGAAGATGGTCGAATGATATACAAGATGCCGTGGAAGGCGAGTACAGCGATGACGAAGACCACGAACTTGGCGACAGCTCCTACCTTCGCCTCTCAGCGGGGCATCGGCTTTACCTCCTAGTGCTAAAGTTTGAGGCTCAGATCTCACTGAACCGTCCCATGATGGCAGGCGGTCCCTCCAATGACTCCTGGTCTCAAGGGCTTCAAAACTGTATCTCGGCAGCAAGGTGCATCTTGACGGCACTCCGAAAGCACCAGGCTCGCAATCCTGTCGCAGGCCAGGATGACACCAAGCTCAACTGCCCAATTATCTGGCCAACGATAACTTGGGCTATCTGGATCAGCTCCTTCATATTGATCTACGCGGCGTCAGAGCGACAGCTGCCTCTGACAAGTGCTCTACGGTATGCCCTGTCTTTTATACCCGCAAAAGCTTTTGAGTACCAGTGACTAACAGATTCCACAGACATATAGACGCAGGCAAGAACATGCTTCGCCACATCGCCGCTCGCCAGACAGCGTGGCCGGAATATTGTCTGTCTGCTATCAACACCATGACTGCAGCGCTTCGCGATGTTCCCGACGCGACGCAGGGCCACGGAGATACGCACCCTCGCACACTGCGTCCCCAACGCTCATCTGGACCACAGCCGAGAAGAAATTCATCGCGACAGGAAAGTCACCAAGCTGCGAGACATCATACAGCAACTGCACAGAGTGAGGAATCGCCAACGTTCAGTACCCCGACAGTATTCCCTATTACCATAGCAACGTCATCTGGACTACCTGAAGATGTTCAGTCAGACTTGCCTGAGGCCCACGATAGCGTCGAAAACACACCCGCCATACATGTCAGACCAAGAGCAACATCAGCCGGCATCGGCACTGATGTCCATCCTCCTCATTATCTACAGCCTTCGAGCCAGATGCGATATGATCAGCGACCTGACGGCGCACAGAGCCTTCGAGAAGCAGGCGCAGCGCCGACAGCGACATCCTCTGCGTCTTACACCAGGCTTCAACAGCAAGCAATGGCGCCTCTCATGGCAGATTCTGGTCAGTTCGGTCAGAACGAGGAGTTCTCGATGAGGGAAGGAGATGAGTCACTGGTCTGGTACGAACAGCTCTTCTCGCACTCCCTGGGGGCGATTGACTTTCCCTATATGGCTGCCGCGCAGTTTGATCCTTCTGTAGATCCGACGTGGGCATATTTACGCTAAATCGAGGTTACACGACAGTTAAAGCTGTATCTTTATGTGTACTACTATTGATGTTTTCATTGAAGCACCAGGCAGAGTGGACACAGGATCGATCGTTGTCAGTGTTTGTATATCCCTGTATATGTATCGTTAGGGTCACGAAGAGTACAAAAGCATTTGATTGATGTTCCCCTTGTCCTGCCGATCCTCGTTCCCAATTCTCTGCCTTCGACCTAGTATGCAAAGCGCATGCCAGTAGTATTCCCAGCACGATCAAGCTTCTTGTTCTGATGAATCAGCGAGAAACGCAGTCCCCAGACAGCCGCCACACAGGCGAAGGCGAACCCAGCGTTGCTAGCCATCGCGATCAAATAGCGAGGACCATCGCTCTTAGGGTACAAGTATGCCGTGTAAATGTACGAGGCATTAGCAACAACGTTGACAATGGACAGACTGACTGCCTTCTTTTCTGGTGTTTGACCGAGTGTGGCGGAGACCCATCCCAGGATCATCGAGTTGACACTGTACGCACCAGAGGCGAAGAGGAAGCAGGATACATATCGCGCTGCGACGTTCATTGTCGCGCAAGAAATGACGAAACCAATGATGGCCATGCCCATGCCGAAGGTGATGTGCCAGGTTCGCTCGTTGAACCTGCCAGATGACATACCCGCGAGGAAGCCGAAGATGCCAGAGACAAGATACGGCGGGCAGGTCAAGACCAGAGTCAACGTTCGGTCGAATCCCAAGGAGCCGACGACCGTGGGGAAGAAGTTGTTGAAACTGCAGGCGCTTAGATGCATGTTCTGAATGAAGCAGAATACCCAAAGTCGAGGGTCTCGCACCGCTTGCATGAACCCGGCCTTTGCGCCCTTGCTTTCTTCCATACCGACGGTGTCGCGAACCATGCGGTCGTGCGCAAGTTGTCGTTGCTCGGGGGTGAGCCAGCGAGTGTTGAGTGGGTTATCAGCCAAGGTGAACATGCCAATAATTGCAATGCCAAAGGTCACGCAACCCTCGATAATGAACAGCCACTTCCAACCAGCGAGCCCGAAATTGCCACTAACGGTGTTGTAGACGGCCGCAGCAATCAGACCAGAGAACGAAGTCGCGAAGATGTTTCCAGAGTAAAGGATAGCCAGACGGGTGGCGATTTCCTTCCTCGTATAGAATTGGGAGAGCATGAACAAAGCCCCAGGGTAGAAGGGGGCCTCTGTGATGCCCAGGAAGAAACGAACGGCGACGAGGCCCGCGTAGTTGTGAACGAGGGCGGTGCAGGCAGAGACGAGTGCCCAGGTCATCATGCAGAGGCCCATGTATATGGATGGGCGCACGTATTTCGAAGAGATAAGCATGTTGGAGGGAATCTGCATCAAAAGGTAACTGAGCAAAAGTGGTAAGCATGCGTTTGTTTTGGTAGCTTTGAGCATATCAAGGAGTGAGATCATACCCGACGAATAGGATGGAGATGCATGTGTTGTATTGCGATCCCACAAGGCCAAGATCTTCCTCGAGGCCATCAAGTCTGGCCTGTGCGATGGCATTCCGGTCAAGCTAAACGACACAACAAAGTCAGACCTTTATCTGAGCGCACGCACGAAAGCAACTGTTCTGGAAGAATATCGAGACTTACGTAGTTGAGGAAGTACATCGCCCACAGGGTCGGCATGATGTGCCAATCAAGCTTCCGCACCAGTGCGAATTCCTCCGGGCTCGTCTTCTTGACTGCACCAGAGTAATCTGCGCCTTCCAGCACACCATTCTCGATGGCCACTTTCTCGGCAACATCCTCGTGGAAGCTCTCCCGTTCTTTGCGTTCAGCACCGACGGCGACGTGGTCGGCGTGTTGGATTGTTGTGGTAGCCATCTTCACTGAACAAAAGGATAGGTCTAGAAAGTGTGAGGTGATTCTCAATGATAAACCAAGGAAGGTTGATAAAAGAATGAGATTCTTGTAATTGACTTGGAGAGGGATAACAGTGTGTTGTTGATGTGTTGAAGATAGAGAAGCCAAGGTAGCCAAGACGGAGCCAAGCAGCCAAGGAGCGATGCAGACCTAGGACAACAATGTGGTTGACAAGACCAGTTATATATACTAGTTGCGGCTGTGCTCTCAAACCATCATGGATTCTCGTCTGATTGTCCGGGGTCTCCATGGGGAAACGTTGTCCGTAGTTGTCAGGCTGGGGTAGGGGAACATTCCCCTCAAACTTTGTCTGCAGCTGATGCTTCTGGAGGATGAGTACTCCGTGTGTGCGGAGTTGAAAATGTCCGGGGCACTACTCTAAGCCACGCGCGAATGTTGCGCTACTGGCATACAACCTTCTGGAATGGATGCCGTGGGACCAGCTTCTTGTAGTCATAAAAACACGAGATTTTATTTGTAACATTTTACATAGGGCTCCTGGTCATGGATTGCTCAAATGTTGCAAAAAGCCCACCTTGACTTGAGAATCCTTGTTCAGCTTAGACCGCTAGATCACATGAATTGAACGCAGCAACGAATAGAGTTGCTCAAAACAAACAAACCTCTCGCCTTCATCAACTCTCATTTATGCAACGCACTTGGAATCTCATTCACAGCTTTTGTTAAGCTAGGTATTAAATACACGATAATGCGGCCGCAGAAACAATGTACTTACCACAACGCTGGCTATCGAGAGAATTCCTCCATTGTCATGCAGTCTTTAATGACCACTACGAGCTATGAAACCATTAGACAATAAAGAAACATTTTATTTGTTCTGAACAATAGATAAATTCAATGGTACAATTCGCTCAGTCTACCCTACTAACAGCACTAACACCGCGTTGCTTGTCTAACAAGATTCGAATGTGTGTTTTGCTTTCTTCTCCATTTCTTGCATCCGTAAAGAAATTCCCAGCGGAGAGTCTACTGAGATAGAGCTCATACGCAGGCATGTATCCTCTTACAAAGTCTATGACCTGCTCTTCGGTCATGCCTGACCCCTTCCACTTCCAAAGGGCAGCCTCTTGGCCAAGCCTCCAGTCATAAACTGTGTGTAAATCTTCCGTGTCAAGATGAATAAATGCGTCGAACATCTCCGGCCCCATGAAAGAGCGGCAGTATCTGGCGAGGTTGTCATTGATGACTAGGAGGTGGTCCAGCTGATGGTCTCCGAGAGTCTGCGTTGACATAGCTCGATTGCTGTCCTCAACGCTCAAGTTCTTTTTTGCAAACCGCGCTACACGCCATTTGTCTTCGACGGCATCTGGAGACAGGGGCTGGAAGCCAAGACACCATCCTTCAAAGATGAGTACATGTAACGGCTGGTCGTGAGGGATGACCTCCCATTCGGAGACTGGGACGCGGCCACCCTCCCCGTTGTTCAGGCTCTTGTCAAAAGCCGGCCATACTACATCCTGGCTTTTCTGGCTCTCGCTCATGTCGCCTGCCTCGGCATGTCGTTCAAGGCTCTGGAAGAATTGTTGCGCAAGCACCTCATCATGTGTTCCAGGTTGTCCACGTGTGCGTAACAGAGAATTTCCGGGGTTTGCATCCCGCAGAGCAACGAGCTGCGGGTGATCCAGGTATAGATCGTCGAGGGAGAGAGTTCTGGCGTTGAGATTTGGCTGTTCGTTCAAGACTTTGGTGAGTGCTGTCGCCCAGGTTGACTTGCCGCTTCCTTGCAGTCCAGAGAGGCCCAAGATGAAGGGCTTGGAAGTTTTGTTGCGGTGTGAAGAGATCGCGGGTAGGATGTCTTGCAAGACTACATTGACTGCGGTGGAATCGATCATGGTGATGTTATTCACGACTTTGGGAAGCAGAGGCGGTTGATAATGCTTGGCCCGGTGTTCCACAGTTTTGCACCTGTATAATACCTATACCTAGGTCCCAGAAAAGGCTCTTCCGCTGAGTTTCGATACTATTAGAGCTCTTTCAATCGGACAGAGTCTCGAATCATGCCGACCGGTGGCGGTAGAACTGAGACCAAGCCATCGACGCTTTGCATCAGTAGCGCCGGACTAAGTCAACCCCGCGGACATTTTCAAGTCCGGCCGACTTACATCCCTGCCCCGATTCCATGGCGATGTACACCCAGATTGCGGAGAGAACGGCCGCTGCTCGGCAGTCCCGCGACGGAAAGGTGTTTTACAAGATGCCGGTCTCGGTCTCGGGCTTGTGCGATGCGAAAGATGCCCAAGAGTATGCCGCCTCCGTCGCGCCTCGGCCCTGGCTATATTATATCATTCCCTGCTCTAGCACCAACACCAGTGTCAAGTCCAAACTCACTCCTTTTCGTTGAAACCCATTAGACCTTTCCCATAAAATCGCCCATTACATTTTCAACCTCATACAACTTTCTACTGATCGCAAGCATGTCCCCCAGCGCAGTCGCCACACGCAAGTGCTACAGCATTGCCTCTATGGGCGGTGACGGCATCGGCCCCGAAGTTGTCGACGCCGGTGTTGAGGTTCTCAAGGCTCTGGCCGAGACCCTCAACAGCTTCGATTTGGACTTTACAGACTACGACTGGAGCTCCGACGTGTACAAGAAGACCGGAAAGTACATCCCAGACGGAGGCCTCGAGCAGCTGCGAAAGCATGACGCCATCCTCTTCGGTGCCGTCGGCGCACCGGACGTCCCAGACCACATCTCCCTCTGGGGTCTTCGCCTGGCCATCTGCCAGCCCTTCCAGCAGTATGCCAACGTCCGTCCGACGCGGGTGCTCCCGGGCACGCAATCTCCTCTGCGGAATTGCAAGACTGGGGACCTCGACTGGGTCATCATCCGCGAGAACAGCGAGGGTGAATACGCCGGTCAAGGTGGTCGATCACACCAGGGTCAGGCCTGGGAGGTCGCTACCGAGGTGGCAATCTTCACTCGCCATGGTGTTGAGCGTTTGATCCGCTTCGCCTTCCAGACTGCTCAGAGTAGACCGCGTAAGCTCTTGACCGTGGTCACTAAGAGCAATGCCCAGAGAAATGGCATGGTCTTGTGGGATGAAGTCGCTGCATCAGTCGCCAAGGAGTTTCCCGACGTACAGGTCGACAAGATGTTGGTCGATGCCATGACGACAAGGATGGTTCTGAAGCCTGAGAGCCTAGACACAATTGTCGCTACCAACCTCGTATGTCTATGCCTATCCCTTGATGTTGTCTCGCATAGCTAACACTCTCTCCGTAGCATGCCGATATCCTCTCCGACCTCGCAGCCGCCCTCGCCGGCTCTATTGGCATCGCACCAACAAGCAACCTCGACCCCTCTCGCGAAAACCCGTCCATGTTCGAGCCCATCCACGGATCGGCCTTCGACATCACCGGCCAAGGCAAGGCGAACCCTGTCGCTACCTTCTGGACAGCGGCGGAGATGCTAGAGTGGCTGGGTGAGAAGCAAGCAGCGCTGCGACTTATGGAGTGTGTTGAGGCGGTTTGTGAGGCAGGCGTCACCACGGCTGATCTTGGTGGCTCAGCATCAACGAAGGATGTGACTGCTGCTGTTGTGAAGGAGATCAAGACAAGGCTAGGATCGGTCAAGACTGTTCAGTAGACCGGGTCAGCATTTCACTGTAGTATATCCAGAAAGCATATGATTGACAAGACTGTGCCTTCATGAAAGTTATCTGATTGCCTCTCTTCCGTGCAATCAGGATGTCTCTGTACGCACACCAGTCAAATTGAAAGAATGTCCCAGGTTGTTCATATACATATGTACTTATGTACGGGTTATTAGCTCCATGGTAATGCAGAAAGACGATGCCCAATGCGGAAAGTACTACATCACACCCTATAAGCTATAGAAGCATATAGTTAGTTTGAGGACAGTCATGTTATACTTGGAATGTTCGAAGTCTAGGCACTCACCCTTGCGTCTCCCACCGCCACAGCTTCTCGAATAGCCAGTCAAGCATGACGGCGATGCTTGGATCTGAAGGATGAATTGAATCACCGGGCCGAATGAATTCGCCTTGGTTGGTAGCTTCGGCAATCTTCCAATAGTCCAAATAGTCGTATTCTTCTTCTGCGGCAATACGGCGGTAGGTGGAGGCGAGCTGGCTGACACGTCGGCGTGAAAACAAGTGAGGAAGCTTCTCTTCGACAAGAGTCGCGTTAGGCTCTTTGGGAGAAAAGTTGATGCCGTAATCGTGTCCCCCTTTGATTCCCTTGGCCCCTGTGTAAAAGGGCTCATTAGTTGTGTAATTTGGTGATTTAGTGCTGGAGTATACTTACAAAACCACTTGGCGTTAACGTCATCTTCACCAAAGGGGTGCATCTGCAGGAATAAAAGCTTCTTCTTCGAGAACTTTTGTCGCAACAGCCTCAAGCACTGGCGAAGTCGTTCGCCGTACTCATGAAGCTGCATGTTACATTAGCATCAGTGTCGGCATCGCAAGCTGGGAGGAGTGTATAGTTGTACCTCACTAGGCTCAATGTCTACAGCTTTGCGATTCTCATAGACGTCCCGTCGGAACATGAACTAGAGATATGTTAATCTGATGAGCTTTGAGAAGTTTGGGAAATTACTAACCTTGAAGTCCCATGCACCAGAATTGAGCTATACCATGGATGTCAGCCAATTGTTCAGAAAGCTATACAGCACGACATAGTTCTACTAACCACAACCATGTCCGGATTATACTTTGAGTATTGTTTTACCATATCAGAGATACGTTCCTCAAAGCTCCAGGGCCCTGGTGGCCATTCATGCGAAATGAGAGGAGATGAAGGATACCGCGAGTAGTTCGTCATGCCTAAGCAGCACAGTTAGTACATGAAATATCACATCAATGCGCGACAAGAAATTACCGTAGATGAAGCCATTGATGAGCCTTGTTTGAGTCTGCGGAACAACACATTCCCAACCCTGTGTCTTTTCGTTGTGAACCTTTGCGTCGAGCTGGACCAGCTTCTTATCGACGTGGAGGTGGTTGTCACACAACCTCCAGATGAAATCGCGCACCACCGAATCGCCCAGCAAAAGAATGGTCTTGCCTCTCGCCCATTTCATATGCGGTCCATCTTCCTTCTTGGCGAATCTCTGCAACCAGTGCTGTAATTGCAGGTCAGGATCCGCCGTCACCCACGTGGTATTTTCTCGCCATCCAGGTAGCGCCAGTGCGTCTGGTGGCTCGATGTTCTGGGGCTCAGGAGACGACGGGCGGGCCAAGCAAGCCGAATAGTTCGCGGTCCATAGTGCGACATTCTGCCACAAGAACAGCGCAACTATTACAGACAAGACGACAAGTACGCCCAGGATTCGCAGAAGAGGGTGACTAACAAGCATGGCTAGTGCTGTGGCACGGCGGGATACGAGGAAAGATAGACCATAAGCCCTAGGGAAAGAGAAAGAAAATGTCTTGGCTAACGAATTGGCAGCAGGAAAAGAAAAAGGGAGGGCGGCCTTCTCCTATTGCAGTGTAGGCGCACGTTTTCTGTCAATGTCCTTGCGTCGGCGCTGGGGTACCCTACTAGTGCCCCCTGGAGGCGGGGGTTCATGGCTTTACGCGTGGCAAAGGGACTCTAGCGAGCGCCTAAAACAAGGCTACGCGTTCAGCTCAAGCTCTAACGAGGGCACCCCTAATTTATTCCACTCCGGCTAAAGCAGCGATAGCCGAGGTTCCACACTCGAAACGGCTGAGGTTTGTTAGGGATGAGTAGAGAGGTACATCCTGCGTGATGTTAACTGCACGTGCTGCAGACGTGCTGCAGACGTACTACACCCTATTGAGTGTCGCGAGTTCAATAGTTCCTGCACCTTTACCTACTAGGTAGGCGGTATACCACCCTCCCTGAACGCCTATCATTGGAATCAAGCCCACTTTATGCACATAGCTATATCAATACACTAATCAAGAGAAGTGGACTTTACTATCGCAATTGATGTTCCAAAGGGTGGCGAGATAGCAGTTGTATACTAATGTATAGACATATGGCTGAGCAGACTCATCCTGTGTGGGTTAAGTATATATTAATTTAGGTACTCATCCGTTTTGCACACTTTAACGAATATTAAAAAGACCTCTACTGGAGCTTGAAAGAGGTTTGGACTCCACTTCGCTCACAACCAATTGTAGTCAAATTTTAGCTATAGTGTTTGCTCTTGTATGCTACTTTCAGCTAAGTGGTGGGCTTCATAAGGCGGTCTACCCTCTGATAAAGGCTACTCACCATTCCTGCTCCTTCAATGCATGTTCTTTAATAAGCTCCATTTTCTGTATACATACAGTACCTACCTGATCCGTCCACGTATTGGCAAGATGCCCATGTCATGCCAAAATCTCCTCCCGTCCAGAGCACGGCCCACCGCTGACGCATCTCGTGGCAGAGCCTTCACGCCCTCCTCAACCATCAACTCATGGACCCAACGCAGCATCGCCTGACTTTCTTGCAGAACTTCCTTATTCTCTTCAATTCCCTCCATTTCCTTCTCCTGGCCCTCCCGCAATCTCAGGAGAGTCCAGTCCTGAGACAGGTCCCACCAGTCGTAGACATGCATGTCGCAAATAAGATAACGCTTCCCAGATCCCTTCCCCTTATTCCGATGGACAGCCACAACGGCCCTGGCCACATCTTCACCGTGGATGACGTGAAGAGCGCCCTTTTTCTTGAGGTCTTCCTTCGACTTGATGACGCGGCTCAACCAATCCCGAGGCTGGCGCGTGCCTCCGTATAACCCAGCGAGGTTTAGCACTGTCGCAGGGACGTTACTATCGTTCAATAATTCGTCTTCAGCTGTAGCCCTCGGATCTTCCTTGTTGTAGGGCGACTGGTCATCGCTCCAGCCTGGTCCTGTCCAGATACTCGTCGCACCGAATTGGATGAAATGGGGTCTGACGTGGCGGCCTGAGGAGCGACTGTTGAGATAGTTGCTTGTCAACAGCCGGGACTGCCCTTTGCCTTTGAGAGGAAATGTGATGAGAACAGTCTTGGCGTCTGGCAAAGGCTTGAATGGTGCCAGGTCCTCTGATTCAGGATCAAACTTGAAAGGGACGGTGCCGTCGCGTCCATCTGTCGTCGTGGCTGCAAAGTCAATCTTCTCACGCTTCAGCTCTGGAATGAGGTATTGTGACGTCCAGCCGGCGCCGAGGATCAAGAACTCAACCGGTGAAGGTGTCATCTCGTTGACTCGAATCAACATGTCTACTGTGTGCGCGCTGCAATTGCGAGCTCAAGTGTCGAGGTCTGGAGGTTTCGAGGCCTTGCTGGATGTCAAGGGTAAGTTGGATGTAGCGCTCATCAGTGTCGAACCTGTGGGGCTATTCCATTGTGGCGGCAGCTACTGGTGCGCCTCAACCCGCGGTTCAAGAGCACATGGTTTTTTAAACTACGAGGCAGTTGAAAGTCGCGCCTTTCAGAAATAAACAGGGACAAAGGTTTGTTGAATTCTGGAATCTTTGGGGAGGCGTCTATTTGTGTGCTGAACCTTTACCTTCGTAGGGCGTCACACCAGCTAATTGTAGCAACCTAGGCGTCAACTCTGGCTCCTCGCGCGGCTTGAGTCGTCTCCGATCGCGACTCCCATCAGGAAACGTAGGCTCATTCGTTCTCAATGAGATGTTTTCGTGTGGCCAGTGCGTTGTGGCAAGCCAATCCCCGAAAGCCTGGCGCTTGGTCTGTAGTGTCTGCTCTGAAGCCATGGACGCCGGCGCATACGAAACGTAAGTGACAGTGCGGATTGTTGCTGCCTCAGTGCTCTTGGGCTCTGCGCCATAGTGTATCAAGCGCGAATCCCAGATGATGAGGTCGCCAGGGCTTGCCGTGACTTTGTGTTCTTTGAGGTCGTGCGTGTCGGTAAAGAAGGACAGCTCCTCAGGCGTGTACCGGTAAAAGTCCTTGCGCGTCCAATTGGCCGGGTCAGTATGCTCCTTGAAGAATGTCTCGGTGAGCTTGTGCGAGCCCGGTAACACTGTCAGGCCACCGTCGTCGGGCCCAGACTCGGACAGGTTGACAATGCCTTGTATGCACTGCAATCCCTCCCGGTGCGGCGATTGATCGACGTGAAGCCATTTTTCGCGAGGCACGTGGCCAGCTCGACCGGGCAGGGTGATGTTCAGCGCGTCGAAGGATACGAGCAGCTCGTCAGTGCCCCAAAGTTTGGCGAAGACGTCAATGACACGCGGCTCAAGACGTATGTCCCACATGAATCGCTCGTGTACGACGCCATAATAATTGAAGGTGTTGATCTCCGAAACGAAAGGCAAGTTCTCCGGTGTCCATGTACTTGGCTTATCCAGGTCAAGCTCGGGATTGTCGAACGACTTGAGCCATTCAAAAGCGGAGCCCTGATATGCTTTTGCCTTCTCTTTGCTGATCACGGACGGAACAACGGCGTAGCCGTGGTCGACGAAATGTTGGTACCAGTCGCTGCCCATGGTCAAGATCTCCGCTGCTCATAGAAGGTAGTTCGACGTAAGCAGCAACAATACTGATAGCTTGAGGGATGAGCCTCAGTATATGTCCCAATCTTATTGTGATGGGAAACATGACTAAGGATCTCCATATCGTGGCAAAGCACGCCACTCAAGGCGGAGAATAAAGCGGAGAAGTGCTTGGCTTATCTTCCACGAGTGAGCAAGTACATGTAGCTGTCAGAGGGATGATCCATATCTCATGATTATTCCTCGCGGTGAGAGGGGGAGGGGGAGAATGAAGAGTTGCGGCAGAATACTGCCTTATTATTTTTATTTTTTATTTTATTTTTACCAAGTTATTGAACATGCACCCGTTGAGGTTCATATAGATCACAATGAGTCTAAATTGAATGTTGCGGATCTGCTGCTTATCCTCTTGGAAGAGACTCAATTAGTACTTCTTAGTCGTGACTCAACTGAGGATAGGAAGCTTTGGAGCTGCCTTTAGAAGCTTCTCTCCCTCCTCGAAATCCCTGACTCTGCCATCATCATCCCACAGCGCGGCGAGCACCTGTCTCTCACCCTTCCACGGCTTGCGTGAATGCTGAACCGCGTAGTTCTATCGACAGCCAAGTCAGCAAAAGCATACATGATTGCGCAGCATCGGAGTGAGGTAGAAGACTCCGGGAGGGGTTTATACGAGGGTACGTACATCGAGAAGAACCAGGTCGCCCTGCTGCCACACAACATCCACAGCACCCTGCTCAGCGATATCGAGCAGCAAGTCGAGATCTTCAACGTCCATTGCTTTCCCATCGCCAAACTGTGGCGGCGGGTGGTATGATCCATCATCGCCCTGGAATGGAGGTCGTGTCGCGCCATGATGTCTGCTACGACCCCAAGCCGATGTGAGATTGCCGAAGAAGACGGTCGCATCTGATGGCGAGTGAATGCGAATGGCAGGCACCACGTGAGTGACGCTCAGACTTCCATCAGCGTGCCACTCGAAGTTGTTGCTGTGCCGTCGAATCTCAGTCTCGACCTTTTGTCTGGCTACTTCTTCAGTATCGTCGTCGGTAACGTGCTCTCCATAGGCGCCGCGAATACTCGTGCCTGTGTTGGAAACAAGCGTGTTCACAGTGTAGCGATACGTGTACTTGGCACCCTTGCTCAACAGCTCAGACAGGAAAGCTGGTCGGAGCTTAGACAATTGATGAGCGATGTAGATGGACGAAGTGACCGGCGTGGCACCCCCTTGTTCCGGAATCTTGAGAGCACTAAACGTTAACCAGGCTGGATTGATGGTAGACCAGCCGTATTCATTGTGCGGCCAGATTGGCAGCTCTGGCGGGCCCTCGTTGGCAGTCTTGACGTTGGGTGCGAGGACAGTTCGCAGAGGTGGCCTGCCAACTTCGATGTGATGCCTGAACCCGAAAGCATGAGCCACTTTGCTGTAATCATCCGGCGTCTTCAGAGGAAGGCCGCGAAACAGGATCGCGCCGCCGTGCTGTCGGACTAGTCTTCGCAATTCGCCCGACTCTGTAAGTTCGCGAAGCTTGGCGATACTTTCTGGTATACTGTCGCCGACATCTCGCACTTGGAGGGCCAGTGGGAATGGTGCACTCCATTGGAGTCCAAAGTCTGCCGTGTTTTGCTGGCCTTCAAAAGCAAAGGGTTCGAACGACGAGTGTGCGACACGGAGGCTGTTGTCTTCACCTTCAATATGGCTTTCCGCTTTTGTCGCATCGAAGACCCCAATGGGGCGTTGTGAAGCTACACAGACAGCCATGTTCGTTCTTTGACAGACCTTCGAAAATGTTCTTTGTCGCGTGCAATTGACGATTTCGCCCTGAAGTCACAGTTGTACCTTACTTTGTTACATTGTCTGATATCAGCCTATGTTATAAGACTGATAGCCGAACCCAGGACCGGCCTGTCTTCCATCGCCGAAGTC
Source organism: Sarocladiaceae sp. CBMAI 1973 (assembly GCA_021347865.1). NCBI lineage: Eukaryota > Fungi > Ascomycota > Sordariomycetes > Hypocreales > Sarocladiaceae > Sarocladiaceae sp. CBMAI 1973. The sequence continues at coordinate 92,283 of WNLN01000057.1, read as the reverse complement.
GGCCAAAGCGAGACCGGGATAGACTGACATTTCATTTAAGGCTGATCCACAAATCACAATGATGCCATTCCCACGTTCACTCTTCCCTTATTCCCATGCTCCCGCCGGGAACCTCCTGCATCTTATCTCTAAGACCCGCCCTTAGTGAGCGACACCATCTACGCTAAAATAGCACAATGCTGTAAACTAATTGCTGAACCCGTAAAGTTTGAAACCCGATTACTCTTCTAGCTGTGCAATAAACGCTGTGTTGTAGTCAAGTCCAGTTTTATCGACTGCTTGTATAAGCAAATAAGTATTCAGGCTTATATTTGTTTTATTACTACCTCTACTGACAGCTTCCTTCATGTTATCTTTAAGACCCGCCTTCCGTGATGTTCATCATCTGCGCTAAAATAACACAATATCCAGGCCAGATCTAGCTCGGCCAAATTCCGAGTTATAATACTGTTCTTACTGTGCAATTGACACTAGATCTTACAGTGAAGTATTTCCAAAAATTGACTCTGTGTAAGCAGACATAGTTTAACATAATATTATTTCTCGTTCTCTAAGTACTTAGATCAACAAGGTTAGGCTACTATTGCCCATACAATTACACACATAGCACGTATACTATCTATTAATGTGCTCAACTTCACCCTCGACAGTCAGTTAGCGTGTTCCTGTATGTATTCTGCGATCGGCCCTTTCATCTTCGCCCCCGTCGTTGACCCGTTATATCAGCTTGCTATCAAAGTGATGCCATAGTGGGACGAAAAGCTCGAGCAATGAGTGGTCAATAGTCATGCTCAATTGTCAGAGCAGAAAAGTATGACTCGCTCGGGCGAAGAAGGGACGAGAGGGAGGCAATTATGTTTTCTTTAGATATCCATAAAGCATAGAACTCTTTTCATCGCCCTGCGACGGAGGGCTTGAACTTAGTAACCTTGTATACGCAACCCATGCTAGCTCGGGTCTCTCACGGATCAGCATTCTCAAGCCTTCATCAAGATGAGCGTCAACAAATCCCCAGAAGAGAGCGTCGCTCCGACGAAGCCTCAAGACATCAGCGATGAAGCCGCCGGAGCGCCTTCAAACACCGGCAAGTGGTACCGCCAGGTCTTCTTCCAGGCCACCGTTGTCGGGCTATGCGCCTTTCTTGCGCCTGGCTTGTACAATGCTATGCAGTCTACCGGAGCCGGTGGTCAACAGACGCCTTACCTCGTCATGTAAGCCGATCCCATCGACCCACAGGGTTGTATCTGCGCTGCCTACTTGAGGTTTCTAACACGTCTGTAGGGGTGCGAATGCTGTTTTAGGCGTCATGATGGTCGTTACGTGCTCCCTTGGCAGCGTCGTTGCTAACCGCATTGGTCTTAAAAACGCCTTAATCTTTGGTACGACTGGATAGTGAGCATCCTGATAACGACCTCGAAGCTTTGAACTAGCGCTAACAGCAGTGAAAAGTTCTGTATACGCAGCGTCTTTGTATACAAATAACCGGTACGGGACTGAATGGTTTGTGTATTTCGGTGCCGCTGCTTGCGGTATCACCGCTGGCATCTTCTGGGCAGCGGAAGGTGCTATCATGATCGGCTGTAAGCATACACTTGCTATTATATAATCAAGTTGTATCACTAACAGCATGAATCCAGATCCTGTTGACTCTCAGCGTGGTCGGTATCTCGCTTACTGGCTCGCTTACCGCAATGTGAGTGTCGTATTGCCTTTTGCACAGGTTATAAAGTTGACAGTTTTAGGGTGGTTCTATTGTTGGCGGCATCATCAACCTCGCTTTCAGTAAGTTTATTCCTTCCAGGCATGTGTGCCACCACAATTGCTAATACTGCTTCTTTCAGATTATAGCGGTGTCACTACCGGAAAGCTTGATTGGAGGACTTATATCATCTTTGTCGCTCTTCGTAAGTCTCTCATCAAGCTTCTGAACATTCGATACACATGCTGACCTGCTCTTGTTCTAGAGACCATGGGACCTGCTGTTGCCCTATTCCTGTCACCTCCCCATAAGGTAGAGCGTGCCGATGGACAAAAGGTCGCTTCAGCGGAGCGCATCTCGACTGTGGCCGAATTGAAGGAAGTCGGCAAGATCTTGATCCGAAAGGATTTCCTCCTTGTGTAAGTCCTCCCTCCCCTCTACCACGAACCTCAGAAATCCAGGCTGACTCATTCACAAAGACTCCCCTTCTTCTTCTACGCAACCTTTTTGCTCTCCTACGCCGGATCCTACCTCTCTCTCTACTTCAGTGTGCGATCACGAGCTCTAGCCTCTCTCGTGTCCGCCCTGTCACAGATCACCGCGAACCTCTTCTTCGGAAGCTTCCTGGACTGGAAGCGCTTCACTTTGAACCAGCGTGCGAAGTACTCATACATCTTCATCATGACCCTCTTCGGTGCGACGTGGGTGTGGGCTACCGTGATTCAACGCGAGTACGGGAAGAAGGCGCCAGCTCTTGACTGGGTTGATGACGGCTTTGGCCGTGGATGGGCGCTGTACATCTTCTTACAGGTCAACTTGTGAGTATCCCGCCCTGCATTGCGCGTCTATGCCATGTACTTACCTAATTGGTCTCAGTGCTTTGGCCTACAACTACGGATATTGGCTGGCTGGTTACATGGCCAGAGGCCCGGCCGAGATCGTCCGATTGACATCCACTGTTCGCGCAGTAGAGGCAGCTGGAGGCGCCGTCGCCTCAGGTATCAGCTCAACCCATGCACCCGTAAGTTGAAGAACCAGCGATCAGCTGCTGTGTAGTTGCTTGTCTAACGGAGTGTATAGCTACTTGCTGCTGTTGGTGTCAACTTTGGACTCTGGGCGGTAGCAGTGATTCCCACCTTCTTGGTTGTCCGAAAGGTTGGCCTCAACCCGGAACCTGAGTTGGCTCAGGATAGCGAGGACACGCCAAGCGTGAAGTAGTCTCAGTCGCCGCGCAAATTCGAAACTTGAGCCTCGCGAAAGCAATCGCCTCAGAGAACCGGCCCGTCTAGGCTTTGAGCGAGAGCTTCCTGGACTTTCTACGAACGATCTAGGACAGCAAACGCTGCTACAAAATGTATGGCGTGTTGATGGAGAACAATATCGTGGGATATGGCCGTATATACAAACATGAGCTGGAACGACAGACTAGATTCCATTCAATCAGTGTGATTGTGGGTAAGCTCATGCCCAATCACAATATCAAGACATGAGGCCCCAGCTTCGCAAACATTTCCTTCCAAGTCAAATCCCGAGTCTCATCACTCTTCCACAGCTCGTCAAACAGCATCTTCACCAATTGCACCGCCGCAAACTTCATGTTCTCGTGGACCATGTTAACCGTAATGAGAACGGACTCTCGCTGTTTCTCGGTCTCGGCATGCGCACCGGCTATGCAGAGTGGGAAGATGACGCAGTTCAGGGTATGCGCGTGGAGCGGGATTTCCAAAATGGCTGCGAGACAGGACTGTACATGCTGCTGGACGAGCGGATGGAATGCAGGAAGACCGCAGAGGGCGCGGTAGAGGTAAATGAGAGCACCGTGCTGGAATGCACGGAGGAGAGTCAGGAGCTGGAGGGACTCTCCATCGGCCTCGGTGCTGGCCTCTTGTTCGTTGCTTGTTGGTGAGCCAGCCAAGTGTAAGTCTTTCGCAGAAATGGGAGCAAATCGCGGCGCAAGCTCCATCTCAAAATCGCGAATTCTGTCCATTGAGAGAGAATCGGTCCCGTTGGCAATATTGTCGATGTAAAAAGCAATCTCCGACATGACTTTGAAGGTAGAGGCGAGTGAGTAGCTCCTCTGATCGTCGATACCCCACCACACAGCTCCTCGATCAATGGCGTCCCAAGTCGACGGTGGTAATTCGGGGCGTCTGGTCTGCAGAACCGCCGTTGTCAAGTCGGCCGAAGCAAACTCCGAGAGCAGCATCTGCAAAGCTTCCGGGCCAGTACTGAGCATCTTCTCCATTCCACCCATGCTGTTGAGTACAGCGATGACACCTGCATGATGACTCCAAGTCGATGCATGACGTCTCATACACTCCATGAAACCATCGTCGATGTACAGGAACAAAACGGCGAATAAAAGCGTGATGAGCGACTGGTCTTGACGTTTAGCGACCGTGCTAGTGCAGCACTCAGCGATGTCGGATCGAACAGCGGCAAGGCATTCCATTCTCTGGTTGTTGAGATGATCAATACTGCCCAGACCATCCTGCAAGAAGCGATGGGAATCAGCGAGCAGGCAGGTCGTAAGCAGCACTGCTTTGTGCTCCAACGCAACCGGGATCGGAGGAGCGCATGGTTCTGGCGCAGTCGACAGCAATGGCCAGACGCGACCTCGGAAGTAATTCAGGGCGAGACGTTCACGTCCTCCGAGAGGACTCTCGGCACGCGAAAACGGCGTGAGGCTCCTGATCTCAAGAGTCGGCGATCTGGTAGACGAGTTCAAGTTGTTGCCGGACGTTTCTTTCCATCGAATCAGTCGAGTGCTATAGTTGCACGAAGCACCGAGCGATACGCATCGTTGACAGGCGGGCTTTTCAAGGTCGCATTTGACACGGCGTTTCTTGCAAGGCCAGCATGAGCCAGGTACGATTCTCGACCTGGTTGAAGTAACGGTACTGCCAGATGGGCTCGCCTCGGGAAGCGACGGGCGTCGAGGCATGAGATTGAAGTGTCGCAAGCCGGAGTAGAGCGATGCGATACGCTCAATAGCGACTCGTTTGACTTGGTTTGAAGCGACGATTGAGCGTTCGGATGTCTTGAAAGCTGTTGTAGGGAACGATGATGATGTCCATCGCGAGGTTACTAGTGATGAGCTTCATGCGGCAAGGCAGGTAAGTAGAATTGGGAGCTTCTTTGACAGAACTGAGGCCCTGCAATGGAACAGTCACCAGGTGAAGTTGATCGGTGTCGTTGACCTTTTTGCTCGGTGATGAATACACTCGACTCGAAGCATTTGGAAAGGGAAAGATGACAGCTAGAGGTCGACGTAGGCCAGACGAACTAGAGACGCGATGCCGCTACAACTAAACGCAGGGGATGCGGGGTAAGGCCATGCAACGTGAGATGAAGGCAGGTGCGAGGGTCTCTCTTTCCTGTTATTTCATGACGGGAGGTACCACCTTGGGTTAGTCGATGGTCCAGCCAAACTCAATACCGAGCAAGTCACGTCCTACTCCACACCAAAGATAACGACTTGCAAGGAGGCAGGATTGTTATGTAATGCAGTCATTTGTCTGATCTTTATTTATGATATTGGTTATGCTTATGATGCTTTACAGTCTTGATCTAGAAGAACAGCAATTCCCCTGTCGCTGCTGTTGCGCAGGTGCCCTCACAACCTGTCCAGCGCTGTCGCCATCATAGGCATTCTTCGACGACTTGTCTTGCCCAGCTACACTCGCCGGAACCCACAACGCAGGGTTCTTCTCAAAGAAGTTCGACGCTCTCATCATCACACTCACCGGCTCAGCCGGCATAATCGGGAAATCCTCCGTCCTCGGGAAATGCGTCAGTCCAAACTGGATGTAACAGACAATATCCGTGTTCTCAATTGATCCGTCGCGATCGGCCCAATCGGCAATGGTTTCATTGTAGGCGTGTCCGCGATTGCCGTTGGACTGGCAGACGTAGTTTCCAGCTGGGAAGAGTTCGTGGTCGCGGTAGGGAACGACCCAGAGTGCTTTGTAGGCGAAAGCTGCGCGCTTGGAGAGCATGGAGCCTGCTTTCGCGAGCATAGGTGGGCAGTTTGGGTTCACGATTTTGTAGCCGATGGGCTTTTTGGCTACCGGATTGAGGATCGAAGGATTTGTGATGTCCCAGGAGCGGCTAGTTTCGTGCTTATACACGCAGGAACCGGATCGCGCGGTGAGAAGCGGCGTCTTCTTACTGTAGAAACCGTTGCCGTAGAGATTGCCTGGAGATCCAACGGGCTCGTCAGAGGGGACTGCGTCGCTTTGGACCACGGTGTTGTTTGGTCCGTCAATCTCTGGATCGACGCGCAGGGAGAAGACGTGCTGGTGATTGTGCGCGTTGACAGCCGGAGCGACCTCGGTGCCGTACGGAGCAGCAGTCTCGGAAGGATGCATGCAGTAAGTGTTGAGCATACCCGTGAGCTTGATCTCGAGCTTGTACGTGCCGTCAAGAGTAAAGATGTGGTAGAATGCATACTCGTAATTCGCAGCGGTGATGATTTGCGAGATGATGAGCTTCCTGTCACGTGCCGAAACGACAGTTCCATCGCGGTAGTCGGTATGCTTGTAAAGCAGGCCGTTGTCCTCCTCGTGGATGCAGACGGCGTTCTTCACTACCGCAGGATCACCTGTGCTGGTAGCCATGACGGCATCGAGATAATGAATTGCTCCCTTGCAGTCGCACCCGAGCTTGAGAGAATTTGTCATCAAGCCAGTGCCGTACTCGCCCACGTCGAAGGCGTGTTTTTTGTGATGGGGCGGATCAGGGTTGCCGTAAGGAACGACCATTTCCACGACACTGATACGATTGAAGAGGGCGCGTTCGCGCTTCGCAATCTGGTCGTGGATACGCACGTCGGAAAGAACAAGACCCTCGCGGTAGTTGAAGCCGATGTGCATCTTGTACCCAGCCCATTCGAGCTCGTTCCCGTTCATGCTGAACGAGACGCCCTGCGGCTGAGTGATCTCGACTGGTTTGAGGCGGTTCGTGACGTAGCCGCTGCCGATGAACTCTGGGAGGTAATTGTGTTCCTCAAGAGGGACCTTGGTGCGCTCTCCATTCACATGACGGATATCCACAGAGAGGACCTCCTCCTTTTCCGTGTCGACGACGACGTTGAAGTCCAACGGATGGGCGTACTGGTTATCCGAGGCGGAATTGCGATAGTACGCGATGCCCTGCTGCAGACGACGATCCGTGCCCCAGCGGTGATCAAAGCCAATAGCCCAAGCATCAATGAAGACCTTGGACATGTCTGTGATACCAAGCTCACGACAGGCTTGAATGACGCGTTGGTCGGCACGTGAAACACGCTCGCAGACGTCGAGATCCTCGAGTGTGAGAATGGGCGCAACGTCAGTGACATCGGTCCAGCTCTCGACAGAGCCACGGGACAGGTTGGCAATAACCTCAGAGACCTGACGACTGTCTTTGTCGATGACAATAGCAAAGGCCTTGCGATCCGGCTTTCGCCCATTGCTGCGGCGATCGTTGCTCCAAGCCTTATACTCATGCTTGAGCGGCTCCCTGAGAGTAATGCAATTGAATTTGAGTTTTCTATCACTGCCAGCATCCTTGCGGACAAGGCTGGCAGCGACCCTGATTTCCTCAATCGATAGCTGATCTAGAGGATGAGCTGAGCGGTTCGCGGCTAGATCTGGAGCGGCGTCGCTGGGCTCTTCCCGCAAGATTGTCCATCCAGCTATAGTAAAGGTATCCTCGATCATTTTGGGAGATGATGTTGGATGTTGTGTGATTGCAAGACCCTTCCATACGGCTGTCTTGGGTATTTGGTCGAAGGTGTGGGAATAGGGTAGGTGAGCTAAAGCTGCGTGGGAGGCTTGCTCGATGTGTAGATGAGATGTGACGATGTGTGATAAATTGAAGGTTAGATGCGACAAAGTAGTCAAGGGAGAGAGAGAGGCTTAAAATGTGCCTGTGCTTCTTATACAGGCGGTTATCGATGTTGCGGTTGATGGATGGCTCGGTGGGACGACACGACGTAGGACGAACAGATGACACCGACACTAGTAGCTAGACAGCTTACTTGTCATTTGCCCAAAAACATGCCGTGTACGGTCAAGTCACCCAAGGGTCGCACATGACCAGAGTACAAAGCGTCTATCAGTTCACACCTAGTTTCAGGTACGTAAAACAACCCATCTGCCGCGACCCCGTATCGGTCTGTCGGTGTGTCTGGACCCGATGCGATACGTGGCCACCGTCGGGGAAACACTTGACGAGCGCTGTTGGAGTCACGCTGATCGCTAATCTTGCGGGGTAAGGAATGTTCCACTACAATCGCAGGAAAGTCAGGCTCTCTACTGTGCATGCTCGCGTCGCGGCTGTGAAGTAGAGTTTCAGCCATGGGACTGGATGACCCCAGCTTACACGCAAGCCGTGCATCCGGCGTGGTGCCGATAAACTTGCCGAATTAGGAAAAGCCCAGCCCGGAGTGCGCCGATGGAGCGGAAGGCCAACAGGAAGATGCGCACCGATGCCGGCGCCAAGCCTCATGTCAATGTTTGCTAGTCAATTCATATCCAAGAGATTAAACGCGAAATCGGCTTGAGATGGTTGCGATTGTCTCGACCAGGGTCCTGGTTGTGAGGGGAAGCGACGGCCGGATCCTCGGTGCTAATGGTGGTGGGTATGGAGGAGCCGAGACGAGGCCGGATGAGGAAAGAATATGGACTAGCCTCCCCTCGAAGCCCACGATCACAGGGCACTGGGGTTCTGGAATCCGGCAGGGGAAAGATAAGTCAAGTCCATTAAGGAATAGATAATCGACAGCAGGAAAGATAAGAGATCAGCACACGAGTTAGGGATTGCTGCTTGTTGGAGCCACACACACCCACATGGAGCGACACCCGGTGGACTAAACTGACCAGGTATGGGACCCATCGGGCCCAAAGACTTGCGCGATCCGGCTTGGCTCGCTGATGTAACTTAGCATTAGGGCAAAATCCATCCCATGCTAGAGTGGTAGGTATCGTATCGATAGTGACGTCGCTCGCTTTTTTCACTGTGGTCGCGCGCGCCCTCCTCGATAAGCCAGCCACGAGAGCTCAAACTCTATACCCTTGCCCAGACGGCGACAATCGCGAGACGCCCCTTTCCCCGGATTGCGCACGAGGACACACACACACTCATACGCGGTCTTGCTCATCTCGCCTTATCTCCTGTCACTCCTTCGCAGCCTTGACAGCCAGCCATGCGTGACGAGAGGGTGCATATAGATATCGCCCGTCACCCCCAATCCTGACATCGTCTCGACCAAGCCAGAAACAAACATCACCATGTGCTGATTGAAGAGAGCATCAAAGGTTGAGTGAACGGCTCATTGCGCGATATCCTCGTACTTCATCGACCTGAATCTTCGCATTCTTTCCTGTCCATTTCTTCAAGGACGTCCTGCCTCTATCCACATAAAAAATCTTGGCCATTATGGGTCACGACTCAGAAAGCAAAACCAGCTCTCCGCCTCTGGAGCAGCTCAACACAATCTCAAACGACGAGTACCAAGCCCAACAAGATGCAAACGACCTCGTCACCCTCGGCCACCGCGAGGAACTCACCCGCAAATTCTCCCCCTGGTCTCTATTCTTCCTCGCCTTCTCCGTGCTCGGCACCTGGTCGACTTTCGCGCAAGGTCTAGCCAGCGGCATCACCAATGGCGGTCCCGTCGCTATTCTCTGGGGCTTAGTGCTCGTCACCGTGTGCAATCTGTGTGTTGCGCTGTCTATGGGCGAGTTGTGTAGTGCTATGCCTACGGCGCTGGGGCAGGGGTACTGGGTTTCCAGGCTCTGGCCGGGGAGCTGGGGGAGGTTTGTGAGTTATATGTGTGTTTGGATCAATACCTTTGGGTGGTGGACGATCAGTGCTTCGCAGAATGCGTTCATGACGGAGTTCATCTTGAGCATGAAGTTGCTCTTCGATCCGGACTGGACGCCAGGGAATGAGGGCTGGGTCAAGTTCCTTCTCTACGTCGGAGTCACGGCTGTTCTGACGCTCTTGAACCAAGTCGGTTGCCGTCGCGATGCGGTTTTACCCATGTTCAACAACTTCGTCGGAATCTGCTTCATCGCGCTCTTCTTTGTGTTTTGCCTGGCCCTGCTCATCTCAGTCGGCGTTAAGGATGATCTGCACTACAAGTCAGCTTCCTTCGTGTTCGGCCAGTGGTACAACCAGACAGGCTGGAACGACGGCGTGACCTGGTTCATGGGCCTTGTCCAAGCCGCATATGGTCTCACCGCCTTCGACGCAGCCGTCCACATGGTCGAGGAGATCCCTGCGCCAAAGAAGAACGCTCCTAGAGTGATGTGGCTATCTGTCACACTGGGAGCAATCAGCGGCTTCATCTTCATGGTAGTCTGCCTTTTCACAACTCAAGATCTCGAGATTCTCCTTAGCGGACCGATCGGCATCCCATTTGTCGACCTCCTCAACCAGGTCACAGGCCTTACCTGCGCGACAGTCCTTTTGTCCTTCTTCATTATGAACGGCATGGGACAAGCTGCGAGCTTGATGACCACAGGATCTCGTTTGACATGGGGTTTCGCTCGTGACGGTGGTCTTCCGTGGAGTAATTACTTCTCCTATGTGAACAAGACCTGGAAAGTCCCCATCCGTGCTTTATGGCTTCAAGGCGGCATCATCGCTCTGGTCGGCGTCCTCTACACATTCTCCGACTTTGTGCTCGGAGCCATCCTCGGCGTCGCAACCATCGCATTGACCGTATCTTACGGCATCCCGATCGCCGTTCTCCTCTGGGTCGGCCGCGACAAGCTCCCTCATGGGGGCCAATTCAAACTCGGCCGTCTCGGCCCCGTCATGAACTGGGTCGCGATCGTCTACTGCATCGTCTCGAGCATCTTCTTCTTCTTCCCATCCAGCCCCGACCCAACAGGCTCGAGCATGAACTACTCCATCGCCGTCTTTGGAATCATGATCATTGTCGCTCTGGGCTTCTGGTTCGTCAAGGGCCGCAAGTCATTCCTTGGATTTGTTGGGCATGGTGCGGATGTCAGGGCTGTGGGTGTTGTCCAACCGGGATTGATCAATCAGGAGCACAGCAAGTCTGACATTGTCGATAGGTCTGAAGCTGGTGCTTCCGTATAGTGTGGTCTAGCTTAGAAGAGCTTGATGATGTATAATTAATTATATTGGTCGACTTGACTTGTATGTGCATTCAATTGTCTATGTGCGATTTGCTGCATCGTCTCGAAATGGACATTCTACAGTATGGTATCCAGCTGTTTGATCACTCAACTTAGGCTCCTTGGCCATTCTACACGAGTAAAGTGTAGTGTTTGCGTTCACTTTGATCGCATTTTAGTCCAGCCGACTCGCCATGTCAACACGGAACATCCACCAGAAGCATATTGAGTGCACCAATGCTTGGAACAGGGTTGTCCATGCGAGACAGTGAAGGTACTACTGCACGTCGCGGCTTAGCTTAACGTGGCTTACTTTGCCATGCAGCTCCGATAACGCGGGTGATGCATGCGCCCCTCAAGACCAGCCATGCCCAAAAACTTGCCATTTTCGGCCTGGTTCGCATTGAGCAGATGCGTGATGATCATCCCCAGAGAATTACCCCAACTTGCGACACTCGGTGCCGATCTTGCCGTCCTGCAGGTGCATCGCCTAGCTCCATCGCTAACTCGTTTTGGAGCGATAAAGGGCCAAAGCATGTGGTCCTCTTTTGCGTTGCCGATGACAAGTGTCTAGTTTCTTGCCGCTTGTAGTCAATACACGCGACAATACAGTCGTTGATAAGCACCGTGCAGTATCGAAGATGAAGTTAGCGCCGAGGTATGTTTCTTTTCGTGGAGAAGGCTAGAACAGCTTCGGACCCCTCACGAGGGGTAGCTATCATTCGCAATACGTAAGATGATCTTCTGTAAAAATGTATCGCATTCTTCAGTCTTGCGATAAAGACCCCTCGGAGCGTGATCGGAGAAGCTGAAACTCAGGTGCTGTCGATGCTCAACGAAGAAGCCTCTTGCTCGTTCTTGCCCCAATCATTGAGTCGCACCCTGGCAAAGACATCGCTGGGAAACCACATCACAAGGACAACATCATGTCATCGGAAATGTTCCAAGAGCTAACAGCTCCCAACGGGCGAAAGTATACTCAGCCAATTGGCCTGTTCATCAACAACGAATGGCTCAAGTCATCGGACGGTGGCACCTTTGCCAGCGTGAACCCGACGTAAGTTTGACACTCTGGCACAAGATCAATCTCCCAAATGATCATTGAGACCAAACTACTAACGCGTTGGGCTTCGAATCTAGCAATGAAGAAACGATCACATCAGTCTACGCCGCGACAGAGGCCGACGTAGACAAAGCCGTCGCCGCCGCGCGAGCTGCTCTCAAGAACCCAGCATGGCGCGACATGCCCGGCACAGAACGTGGGAAGCTCATGAACAAGCTTGCCAGTCTGATCGACGAACACAAGGAGACCCTGGCCACAATTGAGACGTGGGACAACGGCAAACCCTACCTCGTGGCACGGGATGAGGACATGTCAGAGTCGTCGGAGACGATTCGATACTATAGTGGCTATGCGGATAAGATCTTTGGCCAGGTGATTGACACGAGTCCGGCGAAGTTTGCGTACACGGTTCGTGAGCCTGTGGGTGTATGTGGGCAGATCATCCCGTAAGTCTATCCCCTTTGGAGGAATACGCAAGCATGTCATCTCTGTTGGATAAGAATGCTGACGTCCGGTTTCCCGTCTCATAGCTGGAACTACCCTCTTTCTATGGCAGCATGGAAGCTCGGCCCAGCGCTCGCCTGCGGCAACACCGTCGTTCTCAAGCCAGCAGAACAAACACCCCTCTCTATCCTCTACTTCGCCAACCTTATCGTAAAAGCCGGCTTCCCGCCGGGCGTCATCAACATCATCAATGGTCTCGGCAGTGTGACTGGGTCAGCGATCGCATCGCACCCAGGCATTGACAAGGTCGCCTTCACAGGGTCCACAGCCACAGCTCGGCAAATCATGAAGACCGCCAGCGTGAACCTGAAGAACATCACACTCGAGACAGGCGGGAAGAGTCCGTTGATTGTGTTCAACGATGCTGATCTTGAGAATGCTGTGGAATGGGCGCATATTGGTATCATGTCAAACCAGGGCCAGATCTGCACGGCGACGTCGAGGCTATTGGTGCAAGCTGGCATCTTCGACAAGTTCTTGGCTGCGTTTCTTGATCATGTCAAGACTATCTCGAAAGTCGGTGATCCATTTGATGAGAGTACCTTCCAGGGTCCTCAAGTCACCAAGGCTCAGTACGAGCGCATCATGGCATACGTCGATATTGGGAAGCAAGAGGGCGCGAAGTTGACGATGGGAGGCGAGCCATTCGCACCATCCTCAAAGGGTTTCTTCATCAAACCCACCGTTTTCACCGACGTATCTCCCCAGATGCGAATCTTCCAAGAAGAAGTGTTCGGACCCTTTGTCACTATTACACGCTTCGAAACCGAGGAGGAAGCTATCACCCTGGCAAACGACTCCCAGTACGGCCTTGGGAGTGCCATTTTCACGACAGACCTCACGAGGGCACACAGCGTGGCACGGCAGATTGAGGCTGGAATGGTCTGGATCAATTCGAGTAATGACAGTGATTACCGTATACCGTTTGGTGGTGTGAAGCAGAGTGGCATTGGGAGAGAGCTTGGTGAGGCAGGGTTGTCGGCGTATTCGAACATTAAAGCGGTTCATGTTAATATGACGGTGCGGTCGAAGATGTGATACATAGGAAGTATTATTTGGAATGAAGTCATGCTCAAGAATGAAACGGTGTATGACATGTTAAAGACCGGTCGCAATGAGTGACATCAGATCTATCATCAGGGTAAGTGAGCTGAAAGGATCTCGCTTCCGCAAGCGTCGTATGGAAGGAGTCGCCGAAGACCCAGCTTTCCAATTGAAGCTGTAAGGGTGATGATCAATGCTCTAAGGCATAGTCGCCTCGCCTTACCAGATGAAACAAAATTGCGTAGGCGAGGCAGCACTGAGTTCCTTTCTTGGCGGACCCTGGAAGGTGATCGGTGGTAAAGTGAAGAAAGACCGGCAGATGGATACCCCTGGCTGTGTACCGGGGTCTATTTTCGACAAAGTCGAAGGACCGTTGCAAGATGCCAAGAGTTGTGGAGATTGAAGGATCCTATTCAACGGGTCCGCACGTCATGCCTCTGATTTCACGATCATCAATTCCTATATTGCAAGCGGCACAGCCCTACAAGGCTTTTCTCGACAAACGCCCTTGTTAACACGACTATGACAGTTTGGCTACGCCGCATCTTGTGGCAAGGCTGCCTATGCCTTCATCTTAACATGGCTTTTGTAAAGAAAGATAAATAGATGGTCGTTCAGACGCTTCGCTTTGTCCCAATACTTCAATCGAACACGGTACTTGACTCCTTTCCTGACTTGACATCACCATCACATTACTTTTGCTTCAGTTATCAAACTTTCCCCTATCTACGAGTTGATTGGTCAAGACAGCAAGATGCGGTCTTTCAAGTCCGGCGCCAAGGTAGCTGTCCTAGCGAGCGTCGTCGCATCTAGTCTTGCGTCGCCAGTCCAGCGTCCTCACAACGTCGACCAAACGCCCAGAAATATCTTTGCTAGAGGACCTGAGGAGATCAACGACGGTGACAGCTGGTGCGGCTTAGCCGAAGTTTTGAACCTCGAGGAAAACGGCAACGAGGCTTTAGCAGGGACTACGCTCGGTGGTACCCTTGACATGTTCATCACGCAAGTCAACGACAAGAGTAAGCAACTGACCCATATACATCGCGGAAGATAGTAGTGCTAATTACGAGAGCAGAAACCAATGGATGGCTCGGGGACTTCATACGATATGTCTACAGAGACGACGAGATGAGCATCGAAAGTGCTACAGACTGCGCCACCCTGGGAGGTATCTGCAAACTCGGTCAAGGCGAGACATGCAAACAAGCTTTCGATGAGGACGACGACTGGCTCAAAGAATCATGGTGGATCTTCAGAAGTATTCAAGGAGCACACGCCAAGATGACTAAGATGCGTGAGAGTTTCGCGGACAAGGCCTTTGTCGAAAGCCTCAACATAGATAAGATGGCCGAAGACTTTGAGGCCACCATGCAAGAGGATACAATTCAAGATAGCCATATCCCCGAGTGGCTCAGCACTGTCCTTGAAGTTGGTGGAACGCTCTTGGACCTGTCGAAGACGGCCGAGGCACACCCTGGTATAGGAGTCGCACTTGGTCTCGTCAGCACTGCCATTGACCTAACCATGCCCGATGAGGAAGAGCCTGAGGAGCTCAGCTTGGCCGGTGTTAAGACCTCACTCGGGGAGATGTTCGAGGATTCCGTCAAGGGTCTGGACCGAATTGCAAGGGTCGCTGTCGGTCGGCCCTGGGGTAAAGACAAGGTCGAGGACCTACCAAACTTCGACAACAAGGACTGGGAGTCACCAATTGCCAACTTCTACGACCATGCTTTCTGGCTTCTTGACAGCGACTCCGAACCTGTCAGCGAGGTTATTGACAAGACCGTGGAGCTACTCCGACACCACCTTGTGGACTCCATCCTCCAGGCCCTCGGGTACGCCATCATCTGGGATCCCGAGATTGACAACCAGTCGGACTGTTCCCGACCTTCACGCAAGTGGCTCAACATCGGTGGCAAAGATCGCTGCTTCTACTTGGCCGCCAAAGCCGATGCTAACTACGTCGAGTCTCCCGAGGACTCCGAGATCTTCAAGAAGATGGGCGACTGGGGCGTCGACAGTCTCGAAAAGTACTTCAAATCCTCCATCGACTGCGCCAGGACGACCTGCAAGACGGCTCAAGCTCTCATTGCAGAGGAAGGAGACTTGCCGTTGTGCTTTTACAGTGCGCCAGTCAAGAAGATTGATCGGTATGAGGAGATTGGATGTAACCATCTCGAGCCTCTTAAGAAGTGCGACGTGGTTGCTGTGCCTGACTTTTTCGACGATGACGTGAAGACAGGCTGTCCCAGCTAAAGAAACTGAGAAGGAAGAGGTCTTGGAGAAAGACTGGGCATCTGATCACAGAATAGCACAAACTCGGGCTATTGACGACGTCGCGTTGCGCGGGCCTCTGCAGGCAGAGGCTTTCCTATAAATTTTTGTATCAATACCAATCTACAACCCTCATGTACCAATATTCCAGCCCTTATGTCGTCGAAGCTGTGTCTGAGAGCCCTTTCACCCGCTCAACAATCATATTGAACGTAGCAGGACCCAGGTCATGATCTTCATCGTCAGCGTCGTAGTCGCAAAGTGTCATCACATATGACGTATTAAAAGACCTCTTGCGTAGCTCCTCGGCAAGCATCATCTCGTCTTCGAGTTCTTCAGCCGTTGCGAAACGACGATACGGCAAAGAATCCGCGAACCGAGGATAGTGTTCTGCATTGACCCAGCACCAGGAGAAGCTGAACCTGATTCCGCTCTCGTCCCAATGCTCTGGCATGGTATTTGATATCCGGATCACACGGTTGTCTGCGAGCCACGCGACTTCTTCCAAATGACCGCTCTCGAAGGTGAATTTGTGTGGAGCCCAGTTGTCTTCATCAACATGGTGAGGCCTCCACTCGTAGTAGAATGTGTGGCAGCCGGGAAACATGTACGATAGTGCTTCAGCGAGCTTATCTGGGGAGACGTTGGCTTCCTCCAGGCGCTCAATGGCGACATGTCGTGGTCCGAGCCTTCCCTCTTGGAAGGTTCTTTTCTTCCCGTTGCAGATCCCAATGTGAGGGTCGTATGGCCTTGTAGTCCCGTGATCCTTGGCTGTTCCGTCGGGTTTCATGATGTAGATCAAATCTCGAGCTGCGTTGTATCGGATAAAGCCATTGGATCTATCCTCCTTTTCGCGCAAACCGCGAGCTTGCTCGCGTAATTCACGCTTGGTAAGCTTTCTCGGGCAGCCGCAAAACTCCAAAATATCAGGAGCCCAGGCCAATGCTCGCGCTCTCGTGGCGCGACTGACAGCAGAATAAATCCTGAAGCACTGAGTGTTGCGCTCAAGCGAGGGAAAGACATCGCGCAAACCGGCCGTCTCTATACAACCATATCCATCTTCGGTCTTGTGTTCGCATTTCCGGCAACACAAGATCATGGGAAACATGCGCGGGCGGATCAGATCTGGACAAAAGTAATGCCAGACATAATCCTGGAGTTCTTGCGGAAGCTTGAGGAACTTATCGAAACTGTCCGTCACGGGCTGTGGCCAGCGTGGGCCCCATAGGGTCTTAGGGCGAGGGTCAGGTGGTATAAGAGCCATTGTCGATACAAAAATGTTGGCTATTTAAACGAATGAAAGCTGAATTGGTTAGGGGTTCAACGGTGGATTGAAGTCTAGACTGGAAAGACAAAGCACGGACCTTTTCGCGCTGCGACACTGTCATTCACGAATTCCGCGTGTTAGGCAACCGTCCTCGCTAAGACTCCATTCCCTCGCAAAGTGGGGAAAGAGGGCATAATACATATTTGTTCTAAGGACACTCTTATAATGAGCTACTGAGTGATATAAGTGAGAGGCTTATATAAGGCAAATACTGCTCAATAATGCGTACTAGTTGCCAGTCTTGTCTTCCATTCCTGCGCGAAGTAAACCGTACTATGAAGATTGTCTTCAAGTGTAAGAATGAGCTCCCAGTCGGACCACGATGTCCTGTATCTTTCACAAGCCCAACTATGACTCTGAAGCTTATCGCAGACAAATAATCATTATTTCTACATTGCAGCAAAGCAACGCTTTCTTAATGTCGTAGATGCCATCATTTGATACGTCAAGATACGAGCCTACTCCGCCACGTTGTGACCAGGCCAGTGGGCCCAAGTCGAAGTATAGAAACAGGGGTATAATGCCATGCCTCTACTCAAAGCTGCGAATTCGTGTTCGCATAACTTCAATTTGTTCATCTATTTGTACGTTTACAGGCCGCTACGACGGCTTCAACTCAGCGCAACGACTTATAAGGCATTGCGCCAATTCTTTCCTCGTCTGTTCGCGCGTATGATCAAGGACACCCTGAGCAATGCATTGTCCGCGATTGGTCGCTCTCTGCGCGGACTTCACCGCTCCAGAATGAGGTACCAATGGGACTGGCCACCACTACTGGTGCCGAGACTCATTCACTTATACGGCACTCTGAACAACTTCTTTTTATTATACAACGCTTTATCGCACCTTCAATTTGAGCCCGCCGCTGGACTCAGTCATCTCATCTCAACACAACCTCCCTGCAGCAGCGAGCAAAGATGGCTGGCTGCGAACCTTGTTTTCGCCGTCGCCCAATTGTCTATACTTGCCGGCTTATGGAAATTTCTCCAGGCAAGGCTATCTGCTAGAAATGTCAGCATTGATCTTGCTTACGTCTTAGAACTCTTGCCGCGCTGGGGCCTTGTGCATCTAATACACTCGGCATATGCCCACGCCTTCGCAAGGCAAAGGTCATTCACATTTCCTGCCATCATCGCCATTTTCGCAGCCATGATGTTTCTACTTCAACAGAGGGGAATCTGCATTCTGCGACTACTCACAGTCATACACGCACTCGTCTACGTTGATGCTTGGTCGTGTCTTTTCGCACAAGGCTATCAGTCAGCCCCAGAGCTCATCCCTCCTATTCTGTACAGCGTCAAAAGCACGGCCCATGCCGGAGTAGCCACAGTGGTGTATCTATGCACACACTTGCCGCTCATCTTCATCAAGTATGCATATACTATTGTTGTCCTCCCGGCTTTGAGCGCTGGTTTGCTGATGCGCTTCCTCCTCGTGCCGTACAAACCGACCTACATTGCACAACCCTTACCACTCCAACCTTCGAATGAGCCACCAAAGACACCCTTTTGTCAGATTTGCCGAGATTCATTTTTGAAAGAGATCAAACGGGACCGTGCCAATGGTGAGGGCATGGGAATGAAAAGCTTCCCCCATCAGCGAACGATAAGATCCCTACGAAAGTCTGCCGTCGAAGGCTGCCGCGTCTGTGTCACGCTATGGGAGAAGATGTGCACCGTGGAGTCAGACTGGGGTCCATCCTACTTGTTCTTTTGGGATCATGCCACCTCGTGGCAAAGCTTTGGGATGGGGATGCTTGTCTTCCAGTCTAAGTGGGGAGGCAACTTGGCCCAGTTTGGAGTTATGGAGGTCAAGGATGAGAAGTATGCACCTTGCTCGAACGAAGACTTGGAGGACTCTACAGGCTCCGAGAAGAGTATTGCGAGGGCGAAAGGTTGGTTGGAGCAGTGTTTGCTTGATCATGAGGGATGTAGGGGCGGGAGGGATGGTGGTTTTCGGCCTACACGACTTTTGTACCTCGGTCGCAAAGACCGCGTCAGTCTACACACGCAAGAGGACTTTCCGAAGACGTTGAGCTATGTGACATTGAGTCATTGTTGGGGAGGCGCTGTGTTCATGCAACTCCAGCAGAACAACATACAGGCTTTTCGCGAGGAGGTACCGTGGAGTGCCTTGCCACAGACCTTCCAGGATGCAATCAGCATCGCCAGACGCATGGGGTTCAAGTATCTCTGGATTGACAGTCTCTGTATTCTGCAGGATTCAGAGCAGGACTGGCTGACCGAGTCGAAAGTCATGGGCGACATCTACAAGAACGCCGTCCTCAACATCGCCGCCTCAAACGCGCAGAACAGCCGGCAGGGTTGTATCTACCCACGGAACCCTCGAACCATTCAACCAGAGCTCCTGCCCAGCCAAGACCAGCCTTCCGAGAAAGAGTCCCAAGAAAAACAAGGGAAATCATATCTGGTAAATTCACCAGGCATCGTTCAGCGCTTCGATCAGCTTTACTCTCGTGCCTGGGTGCTCCAGGAGTCCATCCTGGCAAGAAGGACACTCGATTGCGCCAGGGACCAACTATTCTGGCGTTGCGATGAACTTGTGGCGTCGGAAGAGATTCCTCGGGGTCTACCCTGGGTAAATCTTGGTACCATGTGCCATCCCTCGCGCGGCATCATGGGCACACACAACGAAGTCTCAAGCATCAGAAGCATGACAAACAACATGAAGAAATGGGAAGAGGGAAATGAAGATTTGTTGGCGTCCCTGAATTCAAAGCTTCGGGGTCAAGACGCTGCATACCTTCAAGAAGTCCACGGCCGTTCAAGTCCGGGTGGTCTTTGGGGCAGTCTGGTCGAAATCTATTCTCGCATGTCCTTCACCTACGACAGCGATCGACCAATCGCTATATCAGGTATCGTCAAAAGCTTTGAACCGTTTCTTGGCGAGTATTGGGCGGGGATGTGGCAGGATCTCGTCCCGGGACACCTTGCTTGGAGCATACGGAGGTTCTCGGACTTGCTCTCTACGGACCCGAGTCCCTGTTACAGACCATCGACCAAGCGTGCCCCGAGCTGGTCCTGGCTTTCTCTTGAGGGTCCTGTGTATTATCAGGAGATGGCTGAGTATCATCCTGGGTTTCAAGGTGATGATGGAGTTGAGCACCCTGCAAGTATGGTTATGGCACAACTCCTTCACGTCGAGGTGCTGACCTCTTGTGATATTCGCTTGCACATCAGGGCACCTATGGTACATGCAAAGTGGAAACATGAGTCTCGAGATATTCTCGCATCATCCCTCGTAGCCATAGGATTCAAGCCCATTACGCCCGGCTTGAGCATCGTGGACCTACACGGCACTGCGAAATGGCAAGTCTCCCAGCATATCCAGTCTTTCTTCAAAGACACCGCATGCTTTCTTAGGCTTGTCTTCGATGTCGCAGAGGAAGGAAACAGGGTACGAGATGTTGAGCTCGTCGCTATTCGCACGCGGCACGGCATGATTGAAGGATTGGTTCTGCAGGAGAGTGAAGGTGGAGTCTTTGCCCGTGTTGGACGATTCTATGCATCGCAGGAAGGGGTGAGCGTCTTTGTAAAGGAGCATGAGAGAGATTTTGTCTTAGCATGATGCATTGAAGCAACGGGACTAATCAGGCGATCTCATACCTCATGTGTTACCGCAGAATGATACCCAAGGGACCATGCGCCGTGTCTTTTTGTGTCTTGCTACGTATGCTTTAAGTGTTCCAGCTCTCCAAGCAGCTCTTCCTTGGTCGTAGAGGTTGCCCAGGACATCTTAATCGACGTCTCCATCATCGACGCCATCTCCTCATTCGATAGACTACACATCTGCCGCACCAGCAGCAGGTTATGCAACACCCAGCTATCATCCATGTACGCTGGACTATCACTCGAAATGCACACCTTCGTTCCAGCAGCAAGCAGCACTCTGAGGCGCTCGGCTACCTCCTCGTACGTCCATCTTCGCAGGTACGCCCACGGACAGATGGTCATGCCAATACCTCTTTCGACAATAATCTGATTGAGATCATGTTCATCTGCCGCGTTGAGACCATGATCAACGCGGTCTGCGCCATGACCGCCTAAGGAAGAAGCGACGTGCCGGATGTTGGCGAGTGTGTCGCGTTGGCCGACGTCGCAGTGAGCTGTAATCTTGAAGCCATCGCTGCGAGCCACTGCGAAGACCTCGTCGAACAGGCCAGGCGGGTGATTGGTCTCATTGGAGTCAAGACCGAAGCCGATGATCATGTCTCGGTATGGTGCGGCAGCATGGTAGTGCTGCAGGGCCTCTTGAACAGGCGAGTCGCGAAGGAAGCACATGATCCAGCCTGACTTGACCTACAAGAAGTGCCAGTCACTAAATGTTGTACACAATCTGAGCGATATTAACATACGTTCAGTTCAGCTGCGGCTTGTCGCTGCGCGTCCCTCAACCCACCCATCAAGTCCTCCCACTCAACACCACGAGCAGTGTGACTCTGGGGATCAAAGAAGACCTCACAATACCTCACATTCATCTTCGCAGCTCTTTGGAAGTAATCGAACGCCAGATCGAAAAAATCCTGTCTCGTCTGCAACACGTCGCAACCACTGTAGTAAGCCTGGAAGAATGTAGGCGGCACCTCATCATGGCCGTCATAGTCTGGCAGCTGCGCGCTCGAGATGACGCTGTCATACTGTTGACGCAATTCCCCTACGGATTGCGGCTCTTGTGACGATTTATTTCCCATGTGAAGCTTGGAGCCGTTCCTTTTTGCGAGCTTCCATCTCAAGTCGGGGGTGAGAGTGCCTTCAATGTGGACGTGGAGCTCGACTTTCGGGAGCGCCTCGATGAACTCATGGTTTTCGCTTAGGAGTTGCGCCCGGAGTTCTCGGCGGCCTTGCGACGTTCGGGTATCCGGCGGATGAGTCATGGTGTTCAAGATGCAAAATTCGATGTATAAATAATGACGCGGAAGCAAGGAAGAAGCAACAGTTTGGAGAATGACTTCGCAGCGGGGTCTGCTGGTGCTTACTCTCATGTTCGCCGAGGCATTTAGCAGGCGCGTCGTCACGGCTGGGGGGTCTACTGCCACGAAACTCACGTCAAGGCACCGCCACCATCTATGTTAGCAAGTCAAGGTCTTCGTGAGTACAAAAGTGAGTCGAAATCATCTATTGTCATGTCTATCGCTAAGTTGTGAGCTTTGTATGGGTCTAGGCCGACAGTGCTCTGGAGGTCGCTCTTCTCACGGAACTCCACGGAACTCCAAGTCACTGCTGATGCAATGTAGAAGATCCAATGGATCTCAGTCGTCCAAATGGAGGAAGTGCAATCCCCTTAGTCTCCGCGCTTACGGAGCAGTTTGAATGCAAAGATGATACCATGAATGAGTTCCG
Organism: Sarocladiaceae sp. CBMAI 1973; assembly: GCA_021347865.1. NCBI lineage: Eukaryota > Fungi > Ascomycota > Sordariomycetes > Hypocreales > Sarocladiaceae > Sarocladiaceae sp. CBMAI 1973. The sequence continues at coordinate 69,878 of WNLN01000057.1, read as the reverse complement.
ACGGGTTGAACATCTCGAAGAATGCACGCCAGCCGAGGAAGCCGCCCTGGTACTGAACCGTGTCGTTGCGTGACTCGTCGGTATCAGCGCGACCCTTTGAGTATGTTCCCCAAGGATAGGCATAGACAAAGAAGAGAGACAGAGGGACCATCTCTAGGCACGGAAGCATGTTGGGAATGCCAATGTGAAGATCAACCCAAGTCATGGTGTTTGACGGGTCCATGATGCTAGTATGATCCTCGAGAATCCACAGCACGATCTGCGACAAGGGTCAGAGTCAAATGGTCTCAATCAACTGACTTAGAAGGTTGCCGCAACATACCGATTGAACAAGTGTCAGGAAAATGACAAGCTTGAACGCAATGAACTTCATCATCGCGTTGTGCACAGCAAGTTCAGGCTTGAGATGCTTGAAGATCTTGAGCATCGTGACCATGGCAAGAACCAGGGAGATGATCGAGAACAAGTGCAGCCAGAACTTGGCAAAGCGAAAGCTTCCGGAGAACATGCAGTAGACACCAGCTCCTTCGGTGATGGCCGTGAAGATGGCGACGAGGAATGAGACGACGGGGTACTGGAAGACCAAGATCCATCGCGCCTGAGAAAAAAAGTCAGCTTGGCTCATACTAGATAGTGTTGAGGCGGAGTTCGCGCCGACGTACCTCAAACCATTTGTGACCTTGCACTGCGCCCTTCTTGTTGGGAATGTACTTTCTAGCCAGGAAAGCATCCCGTTCCCTCTGTGTCGGTGCCATGTACTCGCACAGCAAAAGGAAGAACGAGCACAGACTCCAAGCTTCCACGACGTGAATCCACGGATTAATGTACGGATACGCCTCTGGGGCCGCTATCGAGATCCAGCTGATTAGAACATACACGGGGATCAGCAGAGAGACTCTCATGATACTGGGCAATGAGTCAGCCTTTGTCACATTGCATTCTGTTTCTGTTCAGTGGTACCTACTTTCCCTGCTGTTTTGGGTTGGAGAAATGCGTCGCATGCATCAATTTGAAGAAAAGCACGACAAGCATAGCAAATGCGGCTGCGGCGCCGGAGATGATCATGTTGAATGTCTGGAAGGACATGTTGCCGAAGATAGGGTCCTGGGCCTGTTCGGACAGGTCTCGGGTCGGACAGGTGTGGCCATCTTTACCGTCGTCACTGAAGATGCCCATTGTGATGTGTTTGCTGTATTGTAAGGCGACCTGTTGCGAGAGAGGTCGTGGAGGGTCGAGCTGAGTCGAGATTTGAGTAATGCGGCGCAGAAAGAGGTACACGTGGCTGACTGACTGAAGACAGTTTGTAGATGAGGTTCGGTGTGAAGAATGAGGGTAAACACTTATATATAGCATCAAACACTGAAGATCAAGGCATAGAGCAGTAACCGCTCCGAGATCAAGGATCGTCGCCCCTGGTAGCTGTCAGGATCCCCGGCTGCTGACCGAAGGGTCCTCGATGCAGCAAAATAACCGCCAGGACTCCCAGACGCTGCGTCAGTGTACTTTCGTTATCCAGATCTACAGACCCATAACAAAAAGAAGGCTGTGACAAGCCACAGTCCTGTAAGAACTAAGCCTGCTTCATAGCACAGCCGATGCGTTATGCGCTGCAAAGTCGTCGATTCCGGCATGATCTGCTGATGTAGGACTGAACGGTCTGCTTATAGGACTATTTGCTTTTGAGCTGATCCCTGCGGGCTGACTCGCCTACTAGGGCCAGCACAGGCTTTGTATGGTCCTTGTAGGGCTCCTGCCAATCTGCGATATGCTGCGCCATTCGCATCGGGTCTCGGGCCAAACGGCACCTTTGACACAAATTGAAGATGCCTTGTAGGGCTCATGTGCGTGGCCGTGGCGCTGCAGGGACCAGGGTCCACCTCTGACGGTACTAGAATCCTTCATGGGGCCTGGACGGCATTCATTGCCGCAAACCCAAAGCTTGTTCGCCAATGAATGGTTGAGAGCTAACAGCCGCGATGAATCCCACGGAATTGAGGAATGGCTACGATTTGGGCGCAACTGCAGCACAGCTGCAGTAGTCACATTGTGCAGACCTTGACTTTGCACTTGATGCTGGCTGCCTACAGGCACTGCTCCTTGGTAGTGTTCTTTGCGTGTAAGCCCGAGCAAGTGGCGTACTTCGGACATGGACTGAAAGCGCAGTCCATTCGAGAACCAGCACGTTGGTTCGCGCGTAAAATGTGGCACAGCAGAACAAGGTTTAATAACAAGAGCCAACACTCATGAAACCACGTATTTCCTGTAGATCCATCTAGGACTTGTAAGTTCATCCTACAGGCTTACCCACAGCCTGGGCCCATCTATACCCAATACAGAAGTGCGTGCGATGCGAGGTCATCCCTAATTTAGCTTCGACACCAACGATCCCCATGTTACAGAAAAGTCCTAGACCGTCTCGCGCGAAGGAATGCTCTAATCCGCCCCGAGAAAAGCCACCTCGAATCAGTCTACTGGTTTCGCAAGGGGCGCAAGACTTGCGAAACTGGTGAGGCTTACCGCCTTTGCGAGCCATTGCATCATTGTTCGCGGCATCGTAGAGACCGAGCTCATGCACTTGTTGGCAAGGCAATTGCTCTCAGAATAGCGACGATAGTTCCAGATCGGGGCAGCTACTGCGCCTCTTGCGATCCTCACTTATAGGACTGCTTCTTTCCTGCCTCGAGAAAGATGTCAAGACAAACACCATTTTTACTGTAAATTTACAAGCATTACCTCTTTTCTAGCGGCTGTCATCTTCTACAACAAGGGGCAGTCGCCTTCACTCACACGCCAGTCTCACGACCATGAGCGAGTCCATCCCCGGCCCAAAGGGTCTCCCAGTGATTGGCAACCTTCTTGACCTTCAAGATGAAGTACCTCTCCACGCCATTGAGAGAATGTCCGACATATACGGTCATCTCTACAAATTGAAGTTCCCTGGCGGTGTGCAGAGGTACTTCTGCACCGGCTTCGAGCTCTTCGACGAACTATGCGACGAGACGCGCTTCTACAAGGTTGCGCCGAAAGCATTACAGAACTTGGGCAAGGGAGGGAGTCAGGGTCTTTTCACGAGTGTCACGGAACATGATATGGATTGGCAGATTGCTCATCGAATCCTTTTGCCAGCTTTTGGACCGCTTGCCATTGAGAATATGTTTGACGGTAAGTTCTCCCCCGGTCTTCGGCAATTGATCGTCAGAGCTGACAAAAGAAGACATGTACGACATCGCATGCCAATTAGCCTTGAAATGGGCACGTCTAGGCCCCGACCAAACAATCAACGCCACAAACGACTTCACCCGCCTCACCCTCGACACAATCGCCCTCTGCACAATGGACTACCGCTTCAACTCCTTCTACCAAGAAGGCATGCACCCCTTCGTCGCAGCCATGACCCGCGTTCTGCGCGCCGGCTCCGAAGCTAACCAACTCGGCGGCATCCTCAAGGGCATGCTACCTTCGCACGCAGCTGCTTTGCAGAAGGATAAGGATTTGCAGAAGCAGATTGCGATGGAGATTGTGCAGAAGAGGAGGGACAGTGGGGTTGAGAGGAAGGATTTGTTGAATGCGATGATTTATAATAAGGATCCGAAGACGGGGCAGGGGATGAGTGATGCGTTGATTGCTGCTAATATGCAGACGTTTCTTATTGCTGGTACGTTCCCACCTCTCGCATTTCTTTGCGTTATCTTCGTCATCCCATGCGTCCTGAAGCGCCGAATATGAAGAGCATGGAACTAATAGAGTACACTGGATAGGCCACGAAACAACATCCGGCCTCCTCTCATTCGCATTCGCCCTCCTCCTCAAGAACCCAACCACCCTCTTCAAAGCCCAACAAGAAATCGACCACGTAATCGGCACCAGCAAAATCACAGCAAAACACCTCAATCAACTCCCCTACATCACCGCCGTCCTCCGCGAAACCCTCCGTCTCTACCCAACAGCACCAGCCTTCAACCGTGGCCAACGACCAGAGAACAAGGCGAGGGACCCGAACCCTACGATTGGAGGTGGGCGGTTCAAGGTTCCTGAGGAGGGCATCACTTGTTTGATCACGAAGATTCAGAGGGATCCGGTTGTTTGGGGACCGGATGCTAATGAGTTTGATCCGGATCGCATGACGGACGGCAAGTTTGAGAGGATGCCTAGGAATGCCTGGATGGTACGTCCACTGTCTCTTGCCCCCTCCTGCGACCCTTGCATTCTAAACGGATGGAGTCTGGGTCTAGAGCCCTTACTAACGTGATTGTAGCCTTTCGGCACCGGATCTCGATCATGCATCGGTCGTGCTTTCGCCTGGCAAGAAGCCATCCTAGTCCTAGCCATGATCCTCCAGAACTTCGACATTCGCCTCAAAGATCCCCAATACGAGATCAAGGTGGATCAAACACTCACCATCAAGCCTCGAGACTTTGAGATCCGTGCTGCTCTACGCACCGGCATTTCAGCTACAATTCTCAAGGATCGTCTCTCGTCGAGTGATGCGCCAGGGTATGTTGCTTCCAACGGCAGCGACGGAGAGCAGACCGGACATGATCAAAATGATGGACAAGCGGGAAAGCCGGTTCAGATCATGTTCGGCACGACGACTGGCACGACACAATACCTCGCTACCAAACTCGCAGCCACACTCTCAAGTCATGGCTGGGCTCCGAAGATTCTAGACATGGACGACGCAGTCAAGAAGATCAACAAGGATACCCTGCAAATCTTCATCACCAGCTCATACGAGGGCATGCCACCCGACAATGCGAACCTGTTCGTTTCCTGGCTGCAATCCATCAAAGATTCGGGTTCACTCAACGACGTTGAGTATGCTGTCTTTGGATGCGGTCATAGTGATTGGAAACACACTTTCCAGCGTATTCCCAAGGTTGTAGACGACGGCATGAAAGCAGCGGGTGCTAAGCGCATAATTGACCGTGGGTCATCAGACGCAGCCAAGGGAGATATCGCCGGCCAATTCGACGACTGGGTTGACAGTCAACTTCTACCAGCCGTCTCCTCGTCTACTGCCAACAACTCTGCTTCCAGTGGTCAGCCGCAGGCACCAACCGTCGCTCTGGCTCAATCTGTGCAGCTGGACTTGAAGGAACAGGGTCGTGCAGCCCATCTCCAACAAAGAGTTGACTGGGCAGTCATCAAATCAGCTCAGCGTCTCACACCACCAGGAGAGCCTGAGAAGCGACATCTGGAGATCAAACTCCCAGAGGGTGTTACCTACAGTGTCGGTGATTACCTCATGGTCCTCCCTCGCAACTCTGAGAGCCAGATCCGTCGGGTCCTCCGAAGGTTCTCTGTCCCCGCTGACTCCATCATCACCATCTCCAACGGAGGCTCGACTACCCTCCCTGTTAACGTGCCGTTGCCCGTGTCTGAGTTACTCATGGGCTACGTCGAGTTAACCCAGCCGGCGACGAAGAAAGACATTGCCACACTAATCTCCAGTACCGCACATGGAAAGCAAACGAGATTCTTGCAGTCACTCATCACCGACGAAGAGACCTACACATTGCAAGTAGTCAACCGCCGACTAAGTGTCCTGGATATCCTGGAGCGCTGCGACAGCAACGACATCTCCTTCTCAAGTTTCCTCGCCCTCCTCCCACCACTCAAAACCCGCCTCTACTCAATCTCCAGTTCTCCACTCGCAAACCCAGAGACATGCAGCATCACGTACAGCGTCATCAATGCACCACATTTCTCTTCCCAGAACAACGAGCCCGAGGAAAACACCGATTTATTCCACGGCGTGACAGGAAACTACCTCCGAGACCTGAAGGCTGGCGACCAGATCCAGGTGGCTATCCGGTCTTCGAACAAGTACTTCCGTCCGCCGGTTGACATGTCCACGACGCCGATGGTTATGATCTGCGCTGGGACGGGGTTAGCTCCTTTCCGAGGTTTCGTCGAAGAACGGGCTGTCATGATCGCGGAAGGACACCGTGCGCTAGCACCTGCACTCCTCTTCATCGGCTGCCGTTCTCCAGAGGTCGATCAACTCTACAAGTCAGAGTTCGAAGAATGGGAACGCATCGGAGCTGTCAAGATCCGATACGCATTTAGTCGAGCTCCGGAGGCTAGCGAAGGATGTCAACATGTCCAAGACCGTCTATGGCATGATCGTGCGGAAGTGTCACGGGCGTTCCAAGCTGGAGCAAAGTTCTACATATGCGGCAGTCGAGAAGTGGCGAAGAGTCTTGGGGAGGTTGCGAAGATGATGGTTGCTGAACGGCATGCTGCGCAGTATGATGTTGGTGAGGCGGATGCGGAGGGGTGGTTGGAGCAGATGAGGAATCAGCGGTTTGTTAGTGATATTTTTACTTAGAAGATCGTCAAATAGGGTTAAGCGATTGATATTCTAGCTCGTTTCGTCTCTACTGTCCAGGATACAACGCGAGGAAACTCTTCTACTGCCAATCCCATTGATACGTGAAGATCAGTGCCCCGGGCAGAACACGTCAAGAGTATTGACAGGCCCAGCATTCTCATAAATACCACCGCCGGGAATGTAGATTTTACCGTTGACCGCAGTAGCAGAAGTTCCATGCCTAGGCAACTTCATCGGCTGCAACGTCTTCCACGTCTCACTCTTCGTATCGAAAACCTCGGTCTCATTGAACACACCATGCGACCCTTCAGCTTCGTTCCCCTCCCCGCCAAAGATGTACACTTTCTTCCCCATAGTGGCTGCAGAGACTCCTCCACGGGCGGTGGGCATGCGAGATTTGCTTGTCTTCCAGCTTGCCTTGGGGTTGTTGAGTCGAAGGGAGAAGACCGTGTCTCTATTGTTGGTAGAACCGAAGTTGCGACCGCCGAGGACGTATAGTGTTGATCCTACGACGGAACCGCCGGCATGATCTCTTCCTTCGGGGAGTTCTTGAGGTAGAACCTTCCATGTATCCTTTTTGGTGTCGTAGACGGAGACTGTTGCGACTGAGTCTTGATAGCCGCCACCTGGGACATCAAGGATCGTCATGCCGCCCGCGAGATAGATGTTCTTGCCGTGCACGCCCATGGCAGCACTACCCCTCTCAGTTCCGTTGGGCATCGAAGTAATTGAAGTCCATTCGTTGTCTTTGGGATCGTAAACCCAGGACCTACCCTCTCCAACCCAAGCCCCAGCGGCGTCCACAGAAAGACCACCAAGAAGGTAAATCTTCCCATCAACAACAGCAACGTTGGCATGGTTCATCGGCAGAGGTATGGCTGGAGCATCGGACCATGTATTGCTCGGAATGTCGTAGAGTTGCATTATATCCGTCGTGTTGACAAGGTCACCTTCAGGAATGACACCGCCTAGAATGGCCAGTGTTTCTGAGGACAAGGCAACGGTCGTGTGTTCTTGACGAGCTTCGCCTGGAATGGGAGCGAGGTCTTGCCATTTACCGCCTCTGCAAGGGATGCAAGAAGCAGCGGCGAGGCTCAAGCTGCTCGAGATGGCGAGGGCGACGAGAGAGAAATGCATTGTGAAGTATGGTAATTATTCGATTGGTTCGAAGAGTAGTTAGACTGAGACTGTCTTTGATGTCGGGTTGGGAATGATTCGACTTTAAGGACTGAAGATATCAATGCTTTTATGTCTTTTCGTCGGCTCATGTTGAGATACTCGCGGCATGTTGATCCTGGAGTCATGTCGGAGGTCATTCTAGTCCGACAGTCGTGACCGAGCGCGAAGCCGCGACACAGCCTTGGGATTGCGGTTAAAAGAGCCGTTCAAGGCTGTAAGCCGGGCGATCATCAACATCGTTGGTGAAGAAGGAAAGCTGCTCCGTCGTAGAGGACTCAGCCTTGTAGAGAATTTACGCAGATCACATCGAGAACGGGTTATATTATTCCTAGGCCGAGGTGCGTCTCCGAGGCCACTGACCACTTACAAGCAAAATAAGGTACCAAGCTTATTTGATCTGATTGCCGAGCTTTCTATTAGTGTCCAGCCTCACACGGGTCCAATCAAGGGCTTGTTGTCTTCGGGTCGGCACGGAGGTTGGTAAGCTCCGACCGCCGTGCAGCGCAGCCATCGCAGTCAGACGGATCGCCATGTGGCCTATTTGGCTCTTTTCGTCTCTCTAGCTTAGTCCAACTACCGGTTTCAAAGCTCAGGCAGGGAGAACATGAAATTTTAATGGTCACTCTACAAGCCTGGTAATTACGCACTTCATTGCGCAATGCCATCCGCATCCTGACTCGCACTCGGACATCGGTCGCGGGTGTAAGCGGGACCCGCCAATCAGGACGAAGGCTTACGACCATAAAGCGGAGGCGCGGAGCGAAGGCTTGACCCTTTCTGGGCATTCATCGTGGCTTGGCAGAGTCGTCACCTTGAAAATATATGAGTGACGAGGCCGGGGCTAAGTGTGTTTCACTATCAGCGGTAGATGCGAGTGCGAATGCTCAATTCAGCGAGGCTGTGAAGAACAGTGCCAGAGCCACTATTAAATATAGATACGTCCCATCACATAGCTAGGTATACTAATTCATTGCTATTAAAGTATAAAGTATGTGCTTCTAGTTGACCCTCGACTTTTTCTGTCTACAGCACGCAACTCATCCAGAGACTTTACCATTATCATCTCCTCCAATCATGGCTCTCACAATGACACAAACCCAACTCGACCACCCTCCTCACCTCAACCTCAAACCAACCGCCAAATCACCCCCTGCCACCCAATCAGCCACTCGGATAATCTACATAGGCCTCCTCGCCAACCTCTCCCTCGCTCTCATTAAATACACCTTCGGCCACATCCTCTCCTCCAAGTCCCTCATCGCCGACGGCTGGCACAGCTTCTCCGACCTCTCCACCGACTTCTCAGCTCTTTTCGCGCTGTTCCTCACTTCCTTCCTGCACAAGAGAGATGTGGATGGGAAGTTGGTTGAGCGACATGTCTCGGTGTTGGCGTCTGGGATTCTGATGGCTACTGCTGTGCATGTTGGGTGGGAGAGTGTGGAGAGCTTGATGGAGAATGGACCTTGGAGTGGGAATACGATGAAGCATGAGCATTTAATTGAAGCTGCTGCTCCAAGTGTTCAGGCTATCTGGCCTGCGTTGTTGACAATCGTGGTCAAGGAATGGCTTTATCGAGAATGTGAGTTCCCCCCTTCTAAACCGACCCCATAGAAACATCCTGACTGACAAACCATATCGCAGTCATTAAAGTCGCAGATGCCACCAAGTCAGTCGTTCTAGCTTCGACCGCAGTCCACCAGCGCGCAGACAGCTTGATCAGCGTCGTGGCCGTTATTACGATCCTCGCGGGGACAGTTTTTGAGACGACAGGCTGGATTGACTCGGTCGGTGGTCTCTTCATCTCGGCACTTATTATCAAGAGTGCTCTGGGAAATCTAGGCAAGGCGATTGGCATTTTCGCGTGAAGACTGCGCTTGATGAGCCGGTGGCATGGTCGCAGCAGGAAAGACAAAGCAATAGACTCAGAATCAGCGTCTGGTCCAGAACAAATCTCAATACCCAAGGCTAAGAAAAAGCATCATGGGCGATGGCCCATCGTGACCTCAAAATGTCTGCTGTCCCCAGTAAACAGATGTGTCCAAAGTGCCATCCATAAATTGCCAATCCATTACATCCTCCGTCTCCTGCCAATTCCCCCATTCAAATGTCGGGTCCTCCGCACCATCAGTAAAGTTCCACGACTCTTGCAAAGCAGCAAGAGACGGTTCGCCATTCCCGACACCAACATGAACGTGCATCGGCAACTGCAAGTCCGTCGTGTAGACCTCTGGCTGGTTCGGCGGCTGTATTTCAAGAACGGAGTCAAGGTCGCTGGCAGGACGCGGCACCTCGTTCGGAATATGTTCCTGTTGTCTGGATTTTTGCATGACTTCGAAGCGGGTTTTGATAACCTGCAGTATTCGCAGATCATGCGCTTCTTTCGGCAAGGCATCAATGATCGCTCGCAAAGAAGAAAACGCAGCATATTCCGGCCCAGTCCACTCGGTCCTGCGAGACAGGATCTTCAATGTAGCGAGCATGGCAGACCAAGGCGCATACCCCTGAAGCTGCCAATGCCACCTCTTCCAATGATAATGATTCAAAATGTACGTTCTTTCCATCAGGCCTTGGGCCGCGCGGAGGGTATCTGCCGTTTGCTCTTCGCTACGTGGCTGGCGGCTTTTGATGGTATATTCGATCTGTGCAAAGAAGAGATTCGTCAGTTGATTGGCGAAACTTGCCAGGCTTGGATCTGTCTTGTCAATGTTGCTGAAATAGGTCTGATGTATGCGCGCAGACGTGTCTGAGAGCAACTGCTGCTGGGACTCGACGTCGTCTTTGGATATGCTACGAAGCTTATGTGACAGGTGCCATAATTCGCAGCGGACTCGACATAGGGATATACCTGTGAAGTCGTACTTTCCCGTTCGGCCATCTTCGTTATCGGTGGGTTCTTTCGTCGTCGCTGTCGTTGGCGAGATGGATAGTTCCGGAGCGTCCTTGTGTCTGACTCTCGCGTCAAGAAAGCAGACCTGCCACCACAACAACCTGCGCGTCTGGATATCAGCATCAGATCTGCTGGGCGTCCCCTGCTTGACTGTCTCGGGATCTTTATGCAGTCCCAGAGAAAATGTAACTTGGACGAGAATAGCCGTCATCGGAGCCGCCAATTGCGTGGCCCCCAGCTGCGGCAGAATCGCGACGTAAATCGCAAAAGCTTGCGCAACGACCAAAGACCGAGTCGTCATAAACGTGGCACTCGCGAGGGCATTTTCCGTACCAAGTCTCAAACGTGCCAGTAGTTGTGCTTTCGGCACGCCGAGGTTGAGACTCACTTCTTCTTCGTCCAGCGATACCACGGCCGCCAAAGAGATGGAGATCATCAGGGCTCGGTCTTCTGGGCTCAGTGTGGTGAAATCTCCTTTGATGCTGTGGATCATGTTTGTCGTTGCTGGGATATCGAGGACGGTGATGAATGGATCGACATTGTCGCAGAATGTCTGCCAGAGGAAGATCGTATGTGAGTGCAACTGGGTCAAGTTCGCGTCGTCGCTTGGATTTGAAGCCGGTGCACTGCCCAGGACGAAGCGCTGGTGATGTCCTCTGACGGCTCCTTCGACGTTGGGCCCTCCGTCCGAAGTGCTCGGCTCGTCTGCCGGAACGTCATCTGCGACATCGGCCACAGCCTGGAAGATGTTATCAACTTCAGTGCAGAAGATTGACCAAAACCCTTTCGCGACCCTCAGACTCCCATCTGCATCGGTCACCAAACTTCCAAAATCCTCCGTCGGGTCATTGCCCTTCTGCCAAAGCGACGCGGTATCATCCGATGTCGCGCTCGAGGATCCAATCGTGCCATTTTCAATCTGACCACTCAATTCCGTGACTACAGCTTCCAAGCGTCTCAGGCGGCCCAGCAGCTCAGACTGTTTCTGAGCCGGGCTCGTGGCCGGTTGTCGACTGCGACGAGGGATACGGCCGGTGACAGGAAAGTGACAGTCAATCTTGCTGCGGACGCAATTGGCGCAGGGTTCGTGACGGTCACATCGGAGCTTTCGGCGTCGGCAATTGACGCAGCTCCAGATGTGCAGGCCGTCTGTTGTTGTCTGGTCTCCATCCGAGGGAGTAGATTGTGTGTGTTCTGCCATGGCGACGGTCTCTGAGTTCCAGCAGGATGAGCCACCACACAAGTCGGCAATTCGTGAAGAACCCCTATAAAATAAGCTTATCAATCAGTGTATCGTTCCGACTGCCGATAATTCTGTACGAGCGCGTCATAGGCGTAAATGGCACGCATGTCGAATTCACGATTAAGAAGGCATCGGAGGGTGGCTTCCTCAACTGCCGGCCGGGCGTTCAGTGGTGGGGTCGCGGGTGAGGGGCGTAAGCCGCTGTGAGCCTGATCTCGGACACGGAGCTCGGCCTAGAATGCTGATCCCACCCGAGACGGAAGTCTGCAAGCGAAGACGACGAGAGGTCAGCATACAGTCACGGCACTTACTGTCTCGCTGGTATATTGAGTCATTCTGTAAGGTTATAGTCGTGCTTTTTCATCGTGCGCATACTGTATGCTTTGTTGTGCATCTTTCTGTAGTATGATTGAGTCGGATTAGCTGAATGCGTGAGCACTTTTCTAAGATACAACATGACTACTACTTCCGATCGTAAAATTGCCATCGCTTGTATGACATGATGATGTAACAATACAAGACATCCTTCGTATCAATTCAAGGGCTTTCAATTGCCTTATTTGGCGAGTACTGAGAAGTCAAGACAATTCATTCACGCTGCATGTCAGCAAGCAAATCAAAGCTCTGAAGCACAGCTAGCCGTTTGAGCATTGTGGGATAGGATAGTGGAAAAAGTCGCAGGTAAATTGTTTTACAACAGCTAATCAATTCATTTCATCATCAAATGTCAATCATTTACACACTGGAAGAAACCAAAACACCCGAATGCTCTTCAGGTCGACTTACACGATCAGCAGATTTGCCATGTAGGGTGGGGTGCACCATTCGACTTCGTGCATCACAGCGGAAAGTAGAGTTTGAGACACGCACCACAGTGTCTCAAGCAGACAATTTATATTTCCCACTTGACAGTACTATACACGGGGCTTTAGTAAGGTCCCTCTCAGCATTGAGTGACCGCGATGTCAGCCTTACGCCTCAAAGGTTCGTTCACGGTCTTGGCAGGTCCAAGGCGCAGCAGGCGGTGAAGTGACGCAGGCACCAGTCGACCATCATCCGTATTTCGCGTTACTCGAGGCAATATAACGACCAGGATGCTCAACATCTCACACGTCGCATAGAATCTTCTAGCGTCAATCATTTCATGACATCTCTTCGCTCAATCCTACCAGCACTAACTTCCAGAAGATGGGCTCGTTTCACGTCACCTTTGCAGAAACCTTGAAGGCAGCCGACAAGCCAACACACCATCCTCAGGCCGACCCTCAGTTTCACCAATTCAGCAAACTCCCAACGGAGATTCGCTTCGCCATTTGGGAATCCATCCTACCACCCCCAGAGGACGAACCACCCGCCCTCTTCTGTGAGCGCCACAGCGTCACCTGGACCGACTCAAATGGCCTCCTCGACCAGCCGAGTGAAAAAGCACAAGTGCCCATTCACATGACCACAACTTGCGCGGCGCTTCTCCACGTGAACAAAGAGACGCGACAAATAGTGCTCAAATGGGCAGATGCGCTGGGGTATAAGCTATGCTTTCGTATCCTCCCCTTCGATTTCGACGAATATGATGACTACGGGTCCGATGCCGATGGTGGTGAAGATTCTGATAAGAACCTCCCCGTTCAAGGCCCCATCTTCACCCGTGGCTGGGATCCATCCAAGGACATCCTGAACATGTTCTGGACGGCGGATGACTACGGGATCCCAGATGAATGGGCCGACGAGTATCTGGAGGGCGAGAAAGTACACAACGTCCAGCACCTTGCCTTCAGCGTCGACGACATGAAGTACTGTCTGAATTCCCGATGGTTTTATCAACTTCTGATCGCCACACCGGACTTGAAGTCCATCTCTTTCGACTACGATACCTTGATGGAAGGCGACGGAGAGACATTCCACGTGAGGTTCCTGGAGACAGCATATGTCGGAGACCCATGGGCTCCCGTAGGCGGTGCCTTCGCCAGTGCGCAAGACAATAAGCTACGGAGACGGAGCTACTCTACACGCGTCCGCTGGGAACCCGCACCCTGCGACCGAAAAGAAAATTCTCGCTTCAAGAAAATGAAGTTCAAGGAGAAGCTGAAAGATGGGTTCCGTTATCCGGACAATTGGCCACCAACAGAGGGCGGGGCAGATGATTCGAGCGATGACGGCTCGACAACGAATAAAGACAACAGAGACGCCTTTGAGAGGCTTCCGCCGTGGGTTTGGGATCGCGAAAAGGACGATTTCGCGTTTGAGCTGAGAGCGCCATTTCAGATGGTTGAGCGCAGAGGGTATGATGATGTGAGAGGGGGCCTCGTTGTGAATTGCGGCGATCATTACAACACACAATGAGAGCCTGGACTTATCTGACCTACCTGATTCTTGCAAGCCTGTGTCGCTCTTGATCCTTCAATTCATGTTGGCAATTCCACGCTTGCTGGTGTAGGACTAGCTTCAAGTCTCCGAACCACAAACAGAATGTCTCAAGCCTTTCAACCTTTCGCCCTGACGATTATCATTCTCGAATAAAGCTAAAGCCTCTTCAGGCTGTCGCGCAACTTTCGAGACGGCTTTCGGCATCTGCTTCCCGTCAGCACTAACATTTGACGTCGTTGGTTTGCCTCCAAAGCGTTAGCAACCGGTGCGGCTGAGGACGAGCTGAACAGACCCCTGTCAATGGAATGTTCGTCATCCTTCGAAGAAGGATACATAAGGATTGACTCCGTCACATGAGGCCATTGCGCCATGCTGTACATAATCGCTTGGCGACGAAAGCCAAGATTTGTCTCACCTCAATTGAAACGTGCACCGCGGTAGACTGCAAGCCACCATGGGAAAGGCACCCGAGTCAACCGAAGACCACATCCACACCGTAGCAGCCAAGCGCGAAGAACTCCTCTCCATCCTCGCCGCAACCGAACACGCAAAAGCCTCACTTACACGCGCAAAACTCAACGTCGCAGCCCTCAAAGGACCATGGTACGACTCCGACGCACTATGCAGCGACCTCAACGCTCGCAAAATTGACATTCGTAAAGAGTATGAGGATCTGCGGGACAGTCATGTGAGGAAGCTGTTTGGTGGTAGCAAGTTCCAGGAGAGTCTGAAGGAGAAAGAGGAGGATTTGGCGGAGGTGGAGGAATGGTATGCAAAGGCTGATCAGGCGAGGGTGGAGCCGACGAAGAAGTTGGATGAGGCAAAGGAGGTGAGGGATAACCTTGAGAAGCTGGTTGAGGAGCATCTCCAGGCTCAGATTGGGTTGGAAGAGCTGTATGCGTCGGTGTTCGATGGACCGTCGCCTGCGAATGCGGAGGAGGACGCGCTCGAACTAGAACTGAACAAGTTCCAAGACGTGAGTGACTTCAAGGCCATCTGCTCCGGGACCTTGACGGTGATTGACATACAATACTTTGTAGATCTTCGATCCCATTCAAGCCGATGTGAGCAAAGCAGCCACAGTCGTCAACTACATCGCCATGGCCCGCATGCGCATCAACTTTGCCTACGCCAGCACAGCTCACGCCCTCCACATCTCCCAGTCGGACATAATGGACCGCCCAGCCAGTGGCCGAATCGGCGCACTCACCAACTTCAGCTCCGCCACAGCCGACATTCAAGAACGCCGTCAACTAGAATGGGTCCGTCGCAGCATGGCAGAAGCATCCCAATTCCTCGCCATGGCGCACGAGCTAGACCCAGAAGTTCGTGGCTTCGTAATGCCGAAGATCGCAGATGGTCACAGCTTGGCTGGTAGAGCTGACTCGTGGATCAATACGCCCGTCACGGATTACATGTTTCATCGAGAGATTGCGGCGACTGGACGGGGTGTGATGATGGCTGGTGCAATCATTGATGAGGAGTTGGAGCTGGCCGATAAGAAGGTGGTGGTGTTGGCTGCGAAGAGAGATGCCGCAGGGAAGGATCTCAAAGAGGCGAGGAAGAAATTGCATGATTTGCGTGGTCGCATCTTTGAGGCAAGTGTGAATGGCAAGGAGGGTGCGCCTGTGCCATCATATGAGGCGGCCATGACGACCGAAGAGGCACCTCCATACTCTGAGGGGGAGTCGTCACGCCAGGCAGCTTAGACGACTTTGATGCGGCAGGCAACATCCTCACATTCGACCACTCGATCGTCTCTGCAGAACAAGCGAACTCGATATATGTGTGAAAGGCTAAGAAGCATAATTGAGGTACAAAACCACGCCTCCCGTGATGCTTACTCGCCCTTGCGTTCCAGTGCCTTGCCCAGAGTCTCTCTGACAAAGATCTCACTGTAAAGCCTCAAATGAGGATCCAGCGTAGGCATATTGACATTCTGCAGCAACTGCTCATCCTTGACATCCGTTAACAGCACAATGCGCCACGTATCAACCGGCTCATCCTCAGTTCCCTTCGCCGCATGCTCAACATGAAACAAAGGCTGATCAACATCCGACACGTACTTCTCACCTTCAGGACCAGTCGCCTCCGGAATGCCAATGAACAGCACTTCTTGCTTATCCGGATCAACGCGAATTTGCTCAATGACGGTGGTGAACTCATTTGGTCGGGGCCATGTGCGCTGAACAGTCACGCGCGTGAAGAATTCGACGTTGCCCTCGTGAGTGACATTGAACACCTTGAGGCTACCGGGACGGATAAGGGGACGAAGATATTTGGCCGGGTTGCGAGCCTTTTGAACCTTCATGTCCCAGAGCTGGGTCAAGGTCAATGTCAGCGTTCCATCAGTGTTGTATTTTTCGCGGATGATCTCGTTGATGTTCTGGTCGGGGTGAACACTCGACGTGTGCTGGGGATCTGCGAAAGCCGCATCGAAGACCTCTCGGTGATTGACCTGGGCGGAGTGCATGATGGAAATATTGCCTGGGAGCTGTCTCCAACTTGAAAGACAACGTTCTTCGCTGGAAGTAAACCAAATTATGATGATAGAAAATAAGCAACGAAGGTATCATGAAGGTGCAGAAACCCTGCCCTTTTAACGTTCAAATTGATTCGGTTGCTACTGACAATTATCGGCACCGACACGAGGACGTCAGCAACATCTAGATGAGTACTCATCTGCCTTTTAAGCTTTAACGATCAGCTTATATCCTCCTGGAGAACACTAATGCATAGCAAAGTCCGAGGGAGCCAATCGCCTAGTGCCATCTTGCACCCCCTCACTTACATTCTCCGTTAAACCCACCGCTTACGTGAGAGCTTGCGGCCACTGGAATCGCCTTGTCTGCTGCAATATACCTTATTAGGGAGGCCGGAAAGGGTAGCATCCCTTCTATTCACGCAGACAATTAATGGTGACATAGTTCAAGCTTAAGTTCCTTACCTCATGTTAGCACTATTACTTAGGCGTGTAACGTATATCTCTAGAGTCGAAAAGATGGAAATGTGAAAGCTTTTCTTTACTGGAAATTGCTTCCTTGAGAATGATGCCAAGTCTCTTCGCAAATTCCTTAAGGAACAGGCTGCTCCTCTATAGTATATCAAATAGTAAGCGGTGCAGACAGACAGGAAATTAGACATCTACTCGTAATCGCCGTGGAGATTCACTTTTGTTATTCAAGAAGCTGCACAACTTGCGTGGTCGCATTTGAGGCGGCTGTGAATGGGAAGGAAGATGCGCCTGTGCCATCGTACGAGGCGGCGATAACGGCCGAGGAGGCACCTCCGTATACTGAGGGAGAATTATCACGGCAGGGAGCCTAGCTGTAGGAGCTTTTTAGCCTTGTGACGGAAGCAATAGACAGATCATCTTGTTTCCCTTCATCTACCTGCTCAAGGCTTGATCAAGAAATGAAACTACAAACTGCTCCCCCCATTGTGACGCAAGGTCTCGTGCTGTTCGGCCCTGGTCGTCCTTCGCATTAACGTCTGCCCCCGCTGCAAGGAGAAGGTGGACCACCGGATGACCGCCGCATTGCGACGCAATCATCAGGGCTGTCTTACCACCTTCCACCCGCGCGTCCAGATCTGCCCTCTTTTCTATGAGGAAACGTACTCCTTTCTGGCTGGTGAAGGGTGTCGTCGCAGCGCGATGGAGCGGTGTAAAACCCTCCCCATCACGTTCATCCAATCTGGCGTCTTTCTGGAGCAAACATTCCATAATGCCCACTTTCCCATTCATCGCCGCCCAGGACATTGGCGTCAAGTATTCACAGTCGCTGAGGTCTGACCTCCTCATACTTCTTACATCATCCTTGATCAAGTCGATCCAAGCCTCATTCCTTGGGGACACGCCTAAAATTAGTGCTACTGCCTCCACATGACCGTTGGCAAGTGCAGCAAAGAGTGGTAGCCGGTATCGTTCCTGGGTTGGAGAGTTTGCAGACTCCCTTGCAGTTTGCATGCGAAGCAAGTTTGCTAGTCCTTTGTCCGCTAGAATGTAGATGAGGGGTGCGGCCGCCGTGTAATGCCTCACTTTCGCCTTTTCGGACAGATTAAGCAGTCTGATGCTGTCCGCAGTGAAGAACTCGGTCAGGAAGTCGTCCTGAGGGATCAGCTCTGCCGCAACGTCAGCGTGATAAAGTACTTGCTGACTGGCGTAATGAAGAAACGGGCAGTCCTCAGTCGCTTGGAACGATCCAGAACCTCTGTCGTCGCATTCGTTGATGGCATTTTGCACCAACGGATGACGCAAATATGCGGCACAGTATTTCTTAATCCTCTCTTGGCCAGGCTGTTGCCATTCAAACCCCAAATCCGGCCACATTGCCTGGAAACCCCTTTCCTTAACCAGGAAATCTCGGACAGACTCGTGAATGAACTGCACATTGGGGGTTGCGGAGTTCGTTATCTCTGCAAGGCCTTTGGAGGAGCTTGTTACCAATCCTTCGCAGGCCTCGAAATCTTCCGCATCTGGTAGCTCAGGGTCGACTAGGTTCCCCTCGTCCACCACTAAGGATATCCATAGAGCATGGTGGAACTCAGCTGGGGTCAGCGGCCGTTTTGCGCACAGGATCCAGAGCAGGCAAAGTCGCAGCTTATGCGGCTCAACGTTATCTCGCTCCAGCATGCTCTTGAAGAGCTGACCCAGCTCCTTGGGGGTGTCTGAGAGCTTCTTCCGGATAGCGAGGCTACCGCGGCTCGATTCTTTGTTTAGTAAATCAACTACCAGCACAATCCACATGAAGATTCCAGCCGCCTTGTCGATGATCAGGGCTTGCAAATCTGCTAGAAGAGCGGGACTTGAAACCCTGAGATGATTTCGTACGTATCGTGCTAAATCCTCGGTATGTCCTGGCTGAAGCTCAAGCGTGAGTGAGACACCCCTACGAATAGACATGTGAGGGTAAGGTCGGCTGGAGAAAAACACGCGGAGGTTTATGTGCTCCTCCGACGCACTTTCTGCCAGGTCTTCGAAGAAGTGAAGCATATCTCGAACTTCGTGCTCCTCGCACTCATCAAGGGCATCGATGAAGAGGAATAGAGAGCGGTCCTCCAAAGCCATGATGGCACTCCGGAGTAGTTCTTTGAGGGAGTTGAGGTCAGGGCACCCTTGTTGGTTCCACGGGACAATGTCGGTGTCATCCAGCACCGCCTGGAGATCTCTGAAAGTCCGGAGAAGTTGCAATAGAAGAGACCGATA
Organism: Sarocladiaceae sp. CBMAI 1973; assembly: GCA_021347865.1. Taxonomy (NCBI): domain Eukaryota; kingdom Fungi; phylum Ascomycota; class Sordariomycetes; order Hypocreales; family Sarocladiaceae; species Sarocladiaceae sp. CBMAI 1973. Next base: position 50,665 of record WNLN01000057.1, on the reverse strand, counting down.
CATTCCAATCACGGACTTCTCCAGGTAGTCCCCTCTAGCGTTGAAGAAGAATGAGGCAACGACTACGTTGCGTTCTTTACGCTTCCGTTTCATGTCTAGGTATATGAACTTCATTAGAGTAGACTTCCCAGCACCGGCTTTGCCTCGCATCCACAGAAGTCCGTGATTCTGCAATTGCTTTGCGGGGTCAAGCCAGTCCTGGTACGTGTCATTGGCAAGGATCCACAGGCAGGTTTTGTTATGTGCTGCGCGAACATTACTCCTACGAGCTTCGATCTGAGAGAAGTCTAAGGACTCCATCAAACGTTCCCGCCGCTTAGAGACCTCACTACCTGTTCAAACTTTTTATCAGCGTTATGCAAGCGTAGAGGGAGTCCGAAATGAGTCACCAGAGGAGCCGGGATTGCCAGCATGCGTTGCGTGAGCAGAAAAGCCTACGGATCCATGAATTGGCGGTATTAACTCCAAGAGCTCCCTAGCGTAGCAAGCGGCAGTAGCAGCAGCATAGTCTTGCGAGACTTTGTTCTTGTGGGAGTCTGAGTAGTCGCATATGCCACGAATAGGTAAGCACTGGAGGTTGTCCATCATACCTGCCGCCTCCATTTCAAAGCATATAGCACCGAGCTCGCTGGAGATCATGTCTCTCCTTTTGCTGTTTCTCAACAACTCGTTGCCTGAAGCGATGACTCCGTACTGGATCATGGGTTCGTCCGAGAGCCGTACACTCCGTGACTGAAGCCTTGCCGGGTCGCAGCCATCACAATTTGGGGCTCCTGCCACGTGGTCATAGGAGGCTTGAAAAAGGCGATCGTGCTGACTTGGGAGGGCGAGACTCGGGAACCTGCTTCGTAGAAGTGTGGCAACTCTGTTGCTGTAGCCAGTCCGGTCCTCCTCTGCATGCTTTGATCGTAAGGTACATACTGCCGAGTTCAAGAAGGGTGCAGGAAGCTTTGGCAGAGCGGTACGAAGGAACGACCCATCCGTGACCACTTTTCCCATGTCATACTGCATCACCCTCGTGCCGACCACAACATCACCGAGACGCAGGTCAGCCTCGGCTGGGGCGCCGCCGCCGACACCGACCATGAGAGTGGCGCGTATATTAGGGAAGCTTCTCTTTAGATTCGTCGCGACAATGGCGGCATTGTTTGTTCCGTATTGACCAGGCAAGCACACCATGACGACCTTGTGGTGTTGAATGCGGCCGAGAACATAGTTGTTATCGTCGCCCGGATGGCTGGGCAGCGGTGGGTGTTGCTCGTCCAGCAGGGCGCGAGACGCCGCAAGTTCTAGATGGAGCGCACAGATCCAGGCAATGGTATAATCTTCGGGCTCGAGGCTGGGGGAAACATCGCGTCCCGTGTCGACGTCAAAGATCGGGGCATTTCGTATGGGTCTTGATCGCTTGGCTAGGCTTGCAGCTTCCCTCCCTCCAGCAGCCGTACGCTTCAAACCCATTTCGTGCTCTAAATTTCAAGGTGACGACGACGAATGCCCCATCCCCTTAGGGCAGCTTTGAAGTGTTGGTGCCATTGGCAGAGCCAGCCTGGTCTTGATAGAAACTATGGACGTAGGCTTTTAGTGTGTCAGAACTGACAGAGGTAGAGGTGTGCCTTGTGCGGCTGAAGATGCGACACATAATTCCTGCCCAGTGGATGCATCAGAGGCAGGATGTGAGGGGGGGCGCTACGTCACGTGCGTTGTCACCAGGCTCCTTCCCTCATGGTGCAGGATGAACCGATCTGAGTCCAATTCATCACGACTTCCAATCCAAGTTTCCTTTATACCCGGTAGATTGACATCGCGCGCGCACTGGGGGCGGAAATTCAATGGACTGGCCCACCACTTATCGACGGATCGGACCGCCGCGCTCCACAATGCTGTCCCTTTGACCCTGAGTTTAGTGGCATTTTACTACCTGAGATTACAGTCTGTTCCGCGCTACTATTAGGCTCGTACTCCAGCATGAAAATGAACTAAGGAGGTTGATGCAGAACACTGCCGTGACGCCGGACATCATTCGGAAGCAGACATTCGTTTTTATATACTGACGCAATAGGCTTATTCGACAATCCTAAAGCATACTGTTGATGAACACAGTCTTATAGTCCATCCATGACAACAACCCTTCCTTGCCGCCCTCCCTACCTGAACCGCTTTGCTTATACCCACCAAAAGGCGTCGATACAAACATGGCAGACACACAATTCACACCCACCATGCCTGCCTCGAACTTCGCAGCGACTCTCAGCGCCCGCGTAATATCGCTCGTGAACACGCCAGCCATGAGTCCAAGCTCTGAGTCGTTGCTCATCTTCAGCGCTTCCTCTTCAGTGCTGAACTTTCGCACGACAGCGACAGGCCCGAAGATCTCGGTGTTGTGAATTTCAGCGTCGGTGGGGACGTTGGTGAAGACGGCCGGCTTGATGTAGAAGCCTTTCTTGTCTTCTGGTTTCTCGCCGCCGAGAAGGAGATCACCCTGTGATTGCCCTCTCTCAATGAAGCCGTTGATGCGTTCGTACTGACCCTTGTCAATGACAGGTCCAATCGCCGTCCCATCATCCTCTGGGTCGCCAATAGCCCGCGTCTTCTCCTCAATCTCCGCCTTGTACTTTGCGATAAACTCATCGTATACCTTTTCATGAACATAAACGCGACTAGCCGCAAAGCAGACCTGCCCTGTATTCATAGTAATCGCCCTTGCCAACCACGTTACCGCATTCTGGATATTCGCATCCTCAAACACGATCGCCGGCGACTTGCCACCAAGCTCCAACGTGACTTGCTTTAGGTTACTTCGCGCCGCGAGTTCCTGGATCTTCTTCCCCGTGGGAATCGAGCCAGTGAAGCTGATCTTGCGGATACGCATATGTGAAGAGAATAAGGCTCCTGTAAGGCCGTCGCCAGAGAGAACTTGGAAGACTCCCGGCGGAAAGCCTGCTTCGTTTGCAAGAGCGCCGAGGGCCAGAGAGGCGAATGGCGTCTTTTCCGAGGGTTTGAGAATGAAGCAATTACCGGCTGCCAGTGCTGGGGCGCACTTGAGGCCAAATGATCCCTAAACACAAAGTATGTGAGTGATTGTTGGTCAATGGCAGCAGCAGATTGTTGCAATCCGTGGAGAGTACTAATTTACGTACCAAAGGTCCATTATAAGACGTGATGCCTGCGACAACACCCAAAGGCTCGATTCGAACGATCTTGACAAATCCATCGTGACCAGGATACGACTCGCCTCCCAACTTGTCGCACCAGCCAGCATAATATTTGAATGCCTGCACCACATCAAATCAGTACTCTGCCCACAAGCAGTATCAGGTCCGAGTTGAAAAACCTACCTCTGCACATCTCTCAATCTCTCCGCGGCCCATGAATTTGGGCGCCCCAAGTGTAATCCTTGTCAAGCCCGCCAGAGTCTCCTTGTTCTCAAGCAAGAGATCTGCAAACTTCAAGATGACATCTCGACGTTTCGGCGGCAGCCAGGCACTCCATTCCTGAAACGCAGCTTCTGCCGCAGCCACAGCGTCGTCTACATCCTGCTCAGAAGCGTTTGGAACATCATCGGCGACAAGAACCTGATCGCGAGGATTGATGAGAGTGAGCTTGGTCTTAGAGCCCGTGGAGTTGGTGTATTTGCCGTTGATGAAGAGCTGCTTTGGGAGGTTTGTCTGACTGTACGGCAAGGAAGCCATGGTTGGTTTGGCCTATGGGAGTTAAAACCTGCTCCGTCTGCGAATTCGAACAGATGATTGACTGGGGACTTGTGCTTAACTTCCCCAGTCAGCCGGGGACCAGCAATGACAACCCTCAACCCGGCGTTAACAGCTCGTCGGTCTTAAGCTTATCTTAACTCCTTGACTGTGAGTATCTTACTGGAGAACGAGGCGATTCTGTGCATAGTATCTACTATTCAACGATCCTTGCGGTGGAGGAGTCGACAGAATGGGCGAAGTTGCCTAACAAGGAACGACGCTACTGAATCATCGGCCGGGTTATATCTCCATGCCAAGCGGCGCCACCCCAGATCACCCCAGATTCAAGCCCGTTTGATAGCCTATTCATTCCTCTTGCCTAGGATCATGACCATAGCTCAAGCGTATATGTATTTCCGATCGATACCCCGCATTCTCTTACCCTGTTTAAGTCTCGTTTCTGGGTACTAACAGCCGCCTCCTTGCCCCATTTACAGCCGTAACGGGACTCGGCCGGCTGGTCTCCGCTCCATCACGTCACCCGCGAATCAGATTGCACATTTAACCTCATTTCAACATTTCAGAAGCATCTCCAGCGCGTGGTGCTCCAAGGATATAGGCGTAAAGCGACGTGACTAGGATGGTGGGGCGTCACCAGGGCTGAGAATGCCCTGGATCATGCTTAGACGTGGCTGTCTTCGTCGAACCAAGAATCCATGCATCCTGTTTAGCTTACTTTAGTATATCCGCCATCACGCGCTATTGCTACTTCCAAATCTGGAGCATCTTTGAAGGTACTATCTGAATCATGATGGTCTGAATGGTGAAGGTTCGAACACCTAACGTGAGTACACCGGTCTTGCCAGAGCTGAACAGCTAAAGACTAGGTGTGAACGAATCAATAACCCCCTTCCTGAGAACAGAGCGGCCTGTTCACCCTTCCGGCATTGGAATCCGGGGTCTAGGTCCAGTTCAGTTGGTTCCACACTGCTGGATCCGGGGTCGCAGGGTTTGCTAAAGACATATCATCCTCGTAGTGTTGCATTGCTTTATAAGAACTACATGTAGATCCCTGAATCAGCAGTGCTCCATTCTCTAGTGGTTTGTCTAGCTTTCCTCACCTTTGGATTTACCTTTCACTTCACTCAGATCTCTCTTGAGCCATCCCTTCACTGTGACAATACCCAGCTTACCTGGCCTCAAGTCAAAATTTCCAAGTCATGGATACAGAGAAGGATAGGCAAACGGCTGAGGTCGAGTATGGAGATGCCGACTCTCAGCATGGAACCCCAATGAAGCCCGACGCATATCGTGCATCGCTGGAGCAAGAAGGTTTTGAGACCACCGAAGACACCCTGCCCAAGGGTTACTGTACGTGCACTTAGTAATCGGCATCTCTTCCCAACTTCTGACTCTACTCCTTCACAGACTATAGCCCAGCTTTCTTGGGAACATTCTTCGCCCTGGGGTTGGGCTTCCTGGCTGGAGTCTCCGGCTTCGCCTACATCGCCCCAGTTCTCTCCATCATCAACGCAGACATCGGCCCTGACCCGAACATCACATGGGTCGCCCTCGTCCATCCCGTCGCTCTTTCTGTGGCACTCACCATCGTGGGCCGCATGACCGACATCTTCGGTCGGCGATGGTTCTTCATTGGTGCAGCTGGTCTCGCGGCCATTGCATCCATCATCAGTGCTTGTGCGCAGAGCGTGCCAATGCTTATTGCTGGAGCGACGATCAAAGCAGTTGCTGCTTCTGGCCAATTGTCTTGCTTCTACACCATCAGCGAGCTTGTGCCAATGAAGTATCGATACATTGCCTCCTCTGGTCTCCTCCTTTTCAACCTGCCAGGTACAGCCTTTGCCCCTGCTGTATCCGCCGCCATTATCAAGACTTCACCCATCACATGGCGTGCAATCTTCTGGCTCTTGACAGCCATTAACGCCACTTCCATGGCACTCTTCTTCTTCTTCTACCACCCTCCCACCTTCGAGGACAAGCAGCATACTCTCAGCAAGATCCAGATTCTCAAAAAGTTCGACTACATCGGCACGATTCTCTACTCTGCCGGTCTCGTGCTCTTCCTCCTCGGTCTCTCATGGGGCGGCTCGTTGTACCCATGGGCCGATGCTCGTGTCATTTCCCTCATCGTCGTCGGATTCTGCGCCCTCGTCGCCTTCGTCGTCTGGGAGATCTGGGCACCTCTGAGCGAGCCTTTAATCCCAGTCAACCTCTTCGCCCACAGACCCTGGGTCGTCTCTGTCATCCTCTCCGGCATTGGCGCAGGGACATTCTACTCCGCTGCACTCATCTGGCCCCAACTCGTGAGGAATCTGTACGCGAACGACGATCCTACACGTACGTCCGTCCTCGCCTGTTTGAGCAACCTCTTCTTCCTGTTCGGTCAGGTTGTAGGTGGCTTTCTATGCAAGGCTATCGGCAGACAGAAAATCCAAGTCACTGTTGCCATGGTCGTCGGAGGAGCGCTACTTGCCACGACGGCTATTGCGACTCCAAACAACATGGCCGCTGTCGCTTCAGTATTGGTCATTGGCATTACCTTCATCGGCTACATGGAAGTAGTAGCCATGTCCAACGCTATCATATCCATTCCTGATCAGCGTGAGATAGGTGCAGCAGGTGGCGCCGCCGTCGCAGGGCGCCAGGCCATCGCCGCAGTCTGTCAAGCAATCTTCAACGTTGTCCTCCCCAACCGGGTTGTCGTATCTTTGCCCGCGAAGGTGGTCCCGGCCGTTGTCGGTGCAGGCCTTCCGGAGTCCAGCGTTCCGGATTTCATGCTTGCGCTAAAGGCTGGCAAAGGCTTCGACATGGTCAAAGGCATCACTGATCAGATTGTCGCTGCTGGTGTCGCGGCGAGTAAGTGGGGATATGCAGATGCGTACAAGTATGTCTTCCTTGCCAGTCTGGGCTTTACTGGACTTGGTATTGTGTGTTGCATCATGTCGCCCAATGTCGACAATCTCATGACGACGAAGGTCGCGGCCACCCTTGGCAAGAAGAGCAACAAGAAGGAAGAGGTATGAATAGTGCTTCGACATCTTGAGGATAGAAGGGGGTTCAGCTTGCGCGATACTGGATGGCTAGTCTTAGTTCTGCAGATAATGCCACCTCTGTCAACCCTTACGTACTTGTATCAATGCCGGCACTCAATCCACTTGATTTCATTAAGACGACATGTGCAAATAGAGATTTCAGGAATCATTATACTAAATTGTATCTGGCAACGTCATTCATCTTCGCGAAGAGCTTAAGAGGCTCCACTCTCCAAGAAGAAAAAACGAGGTCAGGACAACCTCGCACTCTTTGGTCGACGATACTCCAAAATCTGTATATATGTAAATGGTTCACGTTTAGCACTGATCTTTTGTCTGTGTAGGTTTGCCCTAGCTCTATAGTCTAGCTCTTCACAGCTTCGACCCTCTCGCCGCCAACTTCGCTAGCCTTTCCTGCTCTTCCTTGGGCATCCTACTAAAGCTTCCTCGAGGCCCTTGCATAGTCCCCGTCTTACTCACAATTTTCCTTCTTCTCAGTCTACTTAACGGCTGATCATCATCCCCATCCCTGATATAGTACGCCAGATCAGCTGTAGGATCCGTCTCAGCCTGCGACTTTCCATTGCCTAACCACTGGAATCTATTTCCGTCATATCTAACATCCCAATCCTCCCAGCGGACTTCTTGCAAGGTCTCAAGGTAGTGGAGCGTGCTGCCTGGCCACAGAGCGGTGACTTTGCCGTCAGCGCTCGAGGCCTTGTACCATGACCGGCAAGGATCGTTCCAGACTGTGCGTTGCATGAACGAGTCTTTGTAGGCGATGAAGTCGGCGATGGCGTTTGCAGTCGGGGAGAAGGAAGCGATGTTGTGGGTCTGGAAGCGGTCGATCAGATTGCAGAAGTACTGCGACTGAGCCTCTGTGTTTTGGTCAGCGAATGTTTCTTTGTGATGTTCATCTTTTAATGACTTACCGATGGCAACAAGGACTGGCCCGTTGCCAACTGGGCAATTCGGTCCCAAGAACATGAGATAATTAGGAATGTTGGCAGCACCAACACCAAGATAAGCGTGCGGCTCCTTGGCCCACTGATCCTGGAGATTGACACCATTGTACCCCACAATGGGGAATCGGGGCTTGAAGCCTGTGTCGAAGCCAGTCGCGCAGATGATGACATCAGTGGGATACTCGTTGCCATCATCACACACGCAGCCTCGCTCAGTGACCTTTGTGATCTCGCCGTAGACGACCTTGACATTGGGCTTAGAGAGTGATTCCAGATACCCGATACCGGGCGTCAGACGACGACATCCAACGGTCCATTCGGGGATCAGTTTTGCTGACAGCTCAGGATCGTTGATCTTCGCTGTCATTTGGTCGCGCATGTAAGTCATGGTCTGGTTGTTGACCTACACCATTGAAAATTAGCACGGAATCCAAGTGAAGATGATTAGGACACAAACCGTCGTGTTCTTGAGAAAAATGTCGAATTGGTCGTTCAGACCGTTCTCAACTCCTCTGCGATAGTCAAGTAGACGACCCGGCTCAGACGCGAAAGCACGCTTTTCCTCTTCAGTGAAGACATGCCCTTCTAGTCCACGGACAGGCGAAACGTAGGCTGGCTCTCGGATGAAGGTCGTGACCTGCTTGACGTACGGTTGAACGGCTGGAAGGACCTGGATGGCGGATGAACTTCAAGTTCAAAGGAGGTCAGCGAGTCGATCAACCATGGTCAAAAGAAAGACGTACCCATTCCCAATCAGCCCAACAGTCTTACCGTCGAGCTTATATGACTGATCCCAATTCGCTGTGTGTAACAATTTCCCCTGATACTTGTCCAGCCCGGGGATCGCGGGCCACCTCCAATTATTCAGAATACCACCAGCATTGATGAACAGGTCTGCGGTATCGGTGATGTCAACTCCTCGCTTCACATCCTGAATCTTCACCTCCCACTGCTTGCCATTCCAGCGCGCACCGGCAACCTGATGCTCAAGCTTAATGTATTTTCGTAAGCCGTACTTGTCCGCAAAGTCGTTGAAGTACTTGTCGATTTCCGTACTGGAGGCGTAGGTCGCAGACCAATCCGTCTTTGGTTCGAAGGACCACGTGTAATTGTGCGCCGGTACATCACACGCGCATCTGAACATCCCAAATTCTGTCAGCAATGGTTTTCCCCTTTGCGGTCATTCAGCTGAGGATGGAGCAAAGCTTACCCTGGGTATTTGTTTTCGAACCAGGTCCCAGAGACGGCTGGGTTCTTCTCGTACACCACAAACGTGAGGTGATCGAAGTGCTTCTGGAGCTTGTATGCCATGAGTAGACCTGAAGCCCCAGCTCCGACAATGATGATCTTAACATGTCGCGCTGATTGCACGGGATTTGCCAGTTGACTGGCTGCGTCCGTCACCGGCGCTGTTCTGGGCACGATGAAATCGGCCATCTTGTGTCTATCGTCGTGTCGGAGAGAAATGCTGAGGACGAAGGAAAGGTGCAGCTGGCCCAGCTTCCAGGAAGTTACAAAAACGGATTGAACTCGCCTCTTGCATATCTCCAGGCACCTACCTAGCCATCAATTCATGTATACTTTCCTTTGCCTTTCCATGCCTGGATCGTAGGTCATCCCATTGCGTCGCTAGTCGCAGGACCCCGACCCGTAGAAACTAATGATTCAGCTGGGGCCCCGGATTCTCGGACTCTATCACCGTCCATATTGCCGGCCTGCAGGCTAGCAAAATACCATGATCAGATTGGGGCAGATCGACCCGTTCGAAGGGGAAATGCAACTCCGACTTCAGGGAGTGGGACCGGACTTCGTGCTGATGGGTTGATCATGCGGCTCTATGGATCGAGTGCTCAAAGAGTGGTGAATAACTGGCCACGAATGCGGAGGATAATGGTCGGATAGGCTATGGAATTGACATTCATGTAAAGTCTTCTTCGTGCCTGTGGAGCTGTGCTATCGTCGAATCAACAGCGGTGGTGGTGATTGGGTGAACTGGAAAGGGTGTTGGCCGTTCTCGAGGCCAACATACAGCCACAACGTCCCACCCGGCAGCCTTCGCAAACGGCAAAAGCAAAGACCACATTGAGATGAGTAGCGAAGACAAAATCACGAAGAGTAAGAAAAAAGAGCAAACAAAAACATACAACAGCCGGTATTCGCTGGTCGTCACCGACCCAACTACTAATCAGCCCCTCAGCAGTTTAACTAGGGGAGAGCGGACGGGATCCCGTGTTCTCTACTGGGTATGGTCGTATGTACCAGCACAAAAATCAAATAACAGATATATAGGAATTGGAAACCACAGCTGTTACTGCATCCGGTTCAGTCTCGAAAAGGTGTACACAAACACAGAGCCTTACGAGCGGTCAAGAAAGGGATTTCCGAATCTTCGCGAACGGCGAAAGCAAAGGCCATCCTTAGATGAGTAGCTAAGACAAAATCACAAACAGTAGAAAAAGAAAGGCAAAAAAAACTTATAACAGCCGGTGTTCGCTGGTCGCAATCAGCCGTCTTTCTTAACGTGTTACGTTCTCGTCTCACCTGGCAGGGCGGGCCGCCCCCTGATTTCCATGCTCCGGCTACTCGTAGTGGTCCGGAAAGGGCGGCGAATCAAAGTTTATTCTATAACCTAGTTCGTCCGGCTGACTTGCCTTATCCAGATATCACATTCCCTAAGACAAAAGGTCTATGCAGCCAACTTACTTTTCCTCACCACATACACGTAAATAGAACCGGAACTTTGATGCCGAGCTATTGGTCGTTTAGCCAACAACACTACACGTATGCATCGAGTTGGCATCATTAGGCCGTGTTGTTGGCTGCTCATCACCACCGAGAGGTAGAGTTTCCCGTCCTAGGCAACTCTGTTCAATATATCGTTGGAGTATATCGAAAGATAGTCCTAAGAGCCAGTGAAATAGCTACGGTAGGATTTATGTCTTGCTCTGTAAGAAAGGAATATAAGAGCCCGCCTTGATCCTCGCTTCTCTGTCTTGGAACATAGATTTGCCTCACGAGCCACAATATACCACATACTTATCTACGCCATCATCAACTTGCACGATATCAAGATGCTCTTCCCTTATCAGCCTTTTCCTTTTTGCACCTCTGCTTGACACAATGAAGGCAATTGTTATCGCTGCACCTGCGGATCCCGTTTTGACTTCAAATGAGCTGCAGCAAGTTCGCACTGAGATGGCACGGCTCTTGACTACCGAAGAACGCGACCTATACCGTGGAATCACTATGTCAGCTACGACGGGAACCAAATACGACAAGCTAATTGGCATCGATACTGCTCAGGAGCTTATACTTGCCGAGTATTATGGATCCCAGAGGATTCCTGCTGATGATCCCCAGAGTATCTACCTCTTCTCCATTGGTCGCGGTCTATCTGCGCACTACGATCCTGCGTATGTGCGCGTGATAGCAAGCCCGAGACTGGATTGTCTCGAAGAGTACCATAAGTGAGCTTGATGCCGAGTTTCGCAAAATGGAAAAGCCTGTCAGTGCCGAAGAAGAGCAAATTGGAGTGAATAGACTCTTGGATCAGGTTGCGCAAAAGACGTTGAGCTGGGCCAAGGTCCAATTTGCTGGTCGCCTCCAACCTCGAGCAAATTACTACTGCAAATATCGAGGCCAGCACTGTGCTGATGAACGCGATTCCGCCAAGATCAGGACTTTTGAACACAAGATATGCAGATGCGGGTATGACTATGTCTGTGCCACAGATGATGAGCCAGTTCCTCCCTATCCGTGTCATATCGGAATTAGTTGTATAAGCTAGTTTAGGATCGGGAGAAACAGTCAGACGTATGTAACACGGTTATTAGGGAGAGCTAGCAATTCGCAGATATCTCCTCTGAGACAGGTCAAGTCAGGCATGCCTAGTTGTAGAGAACTCTATGATGTCAATTAGAGTTTCTTGCTCTTATCAAGGCTGCATTCCTTCAAGGTTGGCCCCCCATAGCGTAGCCGTATACCCGAGTGCCGAGTGCCGTATAAGAGCTGCGCGTCTACCTAATAAGCGATGTAGCCCCCCTCATGGAGGCCAATCCACTTACTCACTATACATCCACAACGCGGTGTCCTCACTGCGCATCTTTGAAATTGGCAACAACCATGTGTACTACCAAGTTCAAAATTCCAACCGTCGAGGATGTTCGAAAAAGCATGCAAAGAGTATTATCAGCCGAGGAGCGCCAGACATACCGCGGCATTACAGTTATAGGCATGACAGGGACTATGTTCGATCGTCTTTTTAATGTCGAGACAACAGAGGAGCTCATCCTAGCTGAGACCGGTGCCGCTCAACGCATTCCTGCCGATGATCCCGAGAATGTATATCACTTTTCCTCTGGCCGAGGACTTGTCGCTCGTTACGATCCGATCTATGTCAATCTTAGAATGAAGGCATCCGGGGACAGGAAATGGATAGTTTGCGAGGAAACTATCAGTGAGCTTGATGCTAAATTCCGCGCCTTGCCGCTGCCATACGCACACGTCGAAGAGAAGAAAGAGGGGGAGGAGATACTGAATGATGTCGCTGCGACATACATTGCTTGGGCATCAAAGCAATTCAATTGGGGAAATATTTCAAGTCCTACTGGTTGCGAAAGCTCGCATTGCTCGACACTACAGAGTCCAAGTTCGGAGCAGGACAACAACTCATCCGGAAAGGAGTTATGAATTGGGATGCTTGAGGAATGAGCAATGCTAGCAACATACTCTGTCGTGTCATTGGACATGACGGTAAGGGATCTCCGAACCGACATATGTACTCATGATATTGACACTTATGTACTTCAGAATGCGATATGTACAGCATGGCCTCCAAACATTCATGCTTCAGCTGATCAGGTTCTTGACATTGTCTCCAAACGTCCAACCTTTTGATCCGTCCCAGTTGATGGACCACGTCATCAACCCTTTCAGAGCACCGTTATAGTGGTTCCACGCCTCGGCCACCAGGCTGGGAGACATGTAACCACCCCCGGCCCCGACCTGTGCCGGCAGCCCAGGGACCTGCTTGTCGTAGGGAACGCGGATGGTCGTGCCTTGGATGACGAGGCCCTGGTTCAGGCAATCCGTCTGTGCAATGAACCCCTGCACCGTCCCCGCGGCGTACGAGTCTCCGGAGCAGCCGTACATCTCGCCGTTGTAGTACTGCATGTTCAGCCACCAGAGACGGCCGTTGTCGGCGTACTTCTTGATGATGGGCAAGTAGGCGCCCCAGATGGAGCCGTACACGACGCTGCCTCCGGTCACGTACGCCGTCTCGGGTGCCATGGTCAGTCCGAAGTTGGCGGGCATCTGAGCGAGCACGCCGTCGATGATGCGGATCAGGTTCGCCTGCGACGTGGACAGCTCGTTGATGTTGCCGCTGCCGGTCAGGCCGACCTCGATGTCGATGTCGATGCCGTCAAAGTTGTACTCCTTGAGGATGGGCACGATCGTGGATATGAACCTGTCGGCAACCGCGCTGGAGCTGAGGTCGATGGACGCCGCGGCACCGCCAATGGACAGCAGAAGCGTAGCGCCCATGGCCTTTGCCGCGCAATAGTCTTCGGGACTGCCGACGACGACCCCCGAGTCCATCCCGTCTTCCCATTTAGCCGTGCCGTCCGGAAGGATGATGGGAAAGGCGCCCATGATGACATTGTACCCATGTTGCTGGATCTGGGGGTCGTCAATGGGCGTCCAACCGAAACCTGGATGGACGCCGTTGCTCGAACCGTCCCAGTTCTCCCAGTATCCCTGAAGAACTTTGCCTGCTGGTCTTCCTTTCGTGGCACAGGTGGACTGTGCACTGGCCGGCATCGACATCATCCCGAGTAGAACAGAGATGATGCTGGGGAGCATAAGCAGTCCCGTGGTAATAGGACCTGCCATTATCGCTGTATATTAGGTCGCAACAGACTTGTCGGACCTCACGTGTTCAGTGAAGAAATGAAAGGAAGCGTTTGAGCGATAATGGAATGATGTTGATCTGATCTTGCGCAGCTCTCCCAAGCCCCGTGGACACATTTGTGTCTTCTTATAGTCATTTGAGCAGCCTCGCCATACTCTGCTCCAAGGTTACCTTTGCGAAGCGTCAGGACATCTTGACGACTTTGACGCACAAGACTGTTCGACCCAAGACTCTGTTACATCCTCCCCATCCAGTATCATGTTCTGTCTGTTCTTTCGCGAAGGGCAACGCGCCAACAGTCAGGCGCGTCGTGATAGATACTAGGGTCACCCACACAGCTAGATCTCCGTCCCGTGGCCTGTGGGAGTCGGGGTCGCGTCCCCTGAAACGAGTAACGTAGTATTTTATCACAGTTGCCATTGTTCGTCTCTCTCAAGGGACGCATCGCTGCTGGATTGACATTTCGTTGCATTCTTAGTGGAGATGCCACCTGCCCGTACAAGACAAGGCGATGGTACCCCGCGATAAGGTAGACGCGCGGGGTCAGGGATTAGAAATCCGTCCACGTTGCAAGAAGGATTAAGCACATGAATGGAAGGAGGACACCAGATCGTAGGTGGTAGCTGATGCGCATGACGCAGGTACCGGAATCAACCACGTACCTTCATCGAGGGTCAGCTGGTACGAATTCTCACCTTGGCAAGTCAGCAGCGTGGTCACATGGAAGTTCCCTAGACTTTGGATGGTTGCTCCCAGTAACCATGAACAGTTGTGACTTTGATGAACCTTTGTGCCGAAGAGAAGTCAGTGCTGCTACGAAGTTCCTCTATACCAACACATCGTGTGAATAAGTTGGTGGGTAAGCTGAGTGCGTGTTGGGGTGTTTGCTGCAGTGAGGGATTCCAGCCGTCACAAACTGAAAATGGGAGCCTGCGTATAGAGTGAGTGTTTTCAATGGGATCCCGTGTTCTCTACTGTTTATGGTCGTATATACAAGCGCTAGCAACAGATTCGCGTGATATATGCCCATATGAGTGGTGTGACCCACGAGACGAACCCTCATTTCAGGGCAGCTAAACACGACCAAGTTCAACAATTTCTTAGCGACAAGGAAGTTTGCTGATTGTCTAAGTCCTTGGGTCAGATCTCCCTTCCTACCTGACGTGTTGTATTTTCTCTATTTGCTTGAAGTCCTTATTCTTTCCACTCGAAGCCCTCCATTGTCACTCTTGAAGAGGGAGGCTCTCCCAGTCATCCAACAGCCCACAACTTCCTTGCTTTGCTTTCGGCCAAATCTGTCGGAATAAACGCACATGCGGGTCATTCTGTTGATGTTCCCACCCGTAGAGCTCATCATATTCCTTTTTATCTTCGGCTTGTAATTTCCATCTCGCTGCTCTCATTCCTTCTCTCTTCTTGCCATCGATGCAATGAACTGTATCATCTCCGATGTTACGCTTCAGAACGTACTTTTCTTTTGGAAATATGTCTGGCGCATTCCGGAGGAGGTAAGATATTTCAATCCGCAGTGATAAGCATTGTAACGGATGGTCTCTTTTACCAGCAGTAATAATACGCCAAATGGAGCGTGACAGCTCCTCATCGACGGCTGCGTTGATCATGACTTCATACAACTTGCCAGCTCGGCAGGAATCTCTTTCATCAGGGAGCTTCCACCAATCACCATATCGCCGTTGAATGATCGCAGATGCCCCAGAAACGTCGAATGGCTCATCCTCATAACAACAGTTCAGTGGGATTGTGACTTCACGAAGCCTCGGCAACCCTGCCAGCGCTTTATACTGCTCCACCTCTTCCCTGGTGCCCATTTTTCGCTGCATCGGCAGAGTGAGCGCCTCGAGCAATCGACAATGTTTGCGAATTTGATGTGCGCAATCTGATGGCAAGGACCAAGCGCCTAAGCGATCCGTGGTCAAATGCAACTGCGTCAGTGTGCAGCCGTGGCGATTGATTATTGTTGTCGTTAGCGGATCTCCAGGATAGCCACTTAGCCAAAGCGTTTCGAGCAGCGGGAGACCCTCGAAGAACAAGGCTGCTTCTTCAAACTGGTTTAATGGTCTAGGACAGCATTCGCATGTCTCGCACTGGACTTCAACAGCAAGCCAATTCAGGTTCTGGAATGGCCGGTGGACGCCCATCCATCGAAAGTCCTCACGTTCGAGGTCACAGCGGATTCTTAGATGCTTGAGAACCTCGAGATGAATGAGCGAGTTCCATTCTCGAGGCTTGAATTCGTCGACGTCGAGGTGCTCAAGCTTCGCTTTGATCTCAAGGCTCCTCTGATGATCCCAAGGGCCTGGACATAGGCCCTTCCATGGGCGTGGATACGCTTGTCTTGCGTATTGGCTCTTGTGCGGTGGCATATCGTCATAGCTCAGGCGGGTAAGATTCGGGACAATTCCGTTGAGGATGTATTTCACTGCGTCCCGAGAGTAGTCCAAACTTCCGAGGCGATCGTCTGCGATAGGTTATTCTGTGCTCCTCCAATGAGGGCTTCCCATCAAGCCTGTGATGGGAAGCCCTCAGCGAGATTGTTTGTTTACTCACATTCGGCGACCAAAACTCTAAGAGACCGCAAATGTGGTGCGGACACAATTGCCATCTCATGTTGATCCGTATTCAGATCCCGCATGCTTCGGAACTGGAAGCTCGCCATGTGCAAGCGGCAGTTCGGCAGCGACCGTTGCAGTACTTGAAGCAAGCATGGTGGAAGTTGATCGTTCACACGAAAGATGAAGTCCTGCAGCCTCGGCATCTTCTCGAGAGCATCGGCAAGAGGCTTCCATGCTGCGTCCTCGTCAGGCGAAACTGGTTCGTACGTATTGTAGAGACAGAAGCCCTCGTCGTCACTGCTTGTGTTGAGCATGTCGTCTGAATTGCCATGGTAAATATGGTTCTCGAGAGACCAACGAGTATTTCTTTTACGCCTCAGCGACTCTTGCGCCTCTCCTCGGGACATTCTACGCTTGTTGAACGTCCATTCCCGAATCACTACCCATCGGACGTGGTGCAGTGCGTTCGATCGACTACAGCTCGCCATGAAACGATGGATGTCGCGGTCGAGACCGTCTCCGTGATTTTCATCATCGCTGTCCTTCCACTGTGAATCAAAGCAGATTCTACTGAAGTAATAAGGCAACGCAGCAGCGCGTATTCTCTGAGATGTGCGAATTACTGCACTCAGGCTCTTGGAATCCTCTTCGTGAACGATGCTGAGAATCATGCCAAGGAGCTCGGGAGGGAGTCGATCTATTGCAGCGCTTGATTGCATGGTGTTGGCTCGCTGCTGTCAGTGGGAAGCTTGAAGACGAAGAAAGTGTCTTCCACTTGTAGCACGGTAGTTGAGATGCTTTTTGTTTTGCCCTGCCTTGCTGCGCCGCAACGGTCTGCAACTTCTCGGTTTGAGTGGGGGGAGCAAGGCAACCGCGGTCCATCGAGCCTGCCTCGCCAAGGATAATGCCTGCAGGGTTGTGTTTGACAAGATTTAACCGAGAGTCGCTCAGAAGACCGAGAAGCCACAGTTGGCCGTTACATCTTTGCCGGCTATGTTGATGTTGGAAACGGCCAAAAAGCAGAAACCTGCAGGACGATTCGTCTAGAGGCTCTTTGGTACGTCGGTGTCTAAGTCACCTCCACTAGACGCTATAGTCGCAAGAAATCAGGTCGATTTGTCTGCACTCGTTGAATACTGTATCTACGTAATACATAAGTTTATTTTGCATCTGCTCATGATTTCCAAGGCGGGCAGTCTATGGCATTCTATTCACCTGCATGTTGCCTGCCGTGACTAACAGACCTGGGTCACGAGACCGACACCACTTCGCGCGTCTCTAAAATACCACGCGCTTGAAAAGAAAAGACTTACTGACTTTCTAACTAAAGGGTCAGCGTGAGGCTATATTGGCGCTAAGATGTCTCGAACAAGCTGCGCAAGGTTTCGGATGGAGCAAACTTTAGGTTGCTGACTCTTCTTGGGGTTATATAAGTAAGCTGGTCTGCCCGTCTAGTCTCATGTTCCTACGATGATTATCCGAGCGTCTGCATCCAGATCCAGTATTCGTACAACTTTTAAGCAACCAACAAGATGAATGAAAGCTTTCCTGGGACAGATTCAACAAGTCCTGTTTTAGAGGCTCAACCACAGTTATCGAAACCATTAAATGTTGATAATATTGTCTTCTTCTTCAAGGCAAACGAGGCATACGGGGAGTTCTGCCAGTGGTACCCAGCTACGTTTACTATTAGCAAGGCGGAAATGTCCAATCTTGTCGGCCATACTATCGACGAGGACGATCCAGAAGACTGGCAGCCCATCTACTTCAACTATGCTGAGCAGTTCATAATGTACTGCAAGGCTGGACGCTTCCACGACACCAATACCCAAAGGCTCGTACTAGCCACCAACGATCCGAAAGAGCAGAAGCGGCTGGCAAGACTCACAAAAGGGTTCGATGCTGCCAGCTGGGACAAGATCAAGAGCGATGTTGTTATTGCGGGCAATCTTGCAAAGTTTGGACAAAACAAAGCCCTGAAGGAAGTGCTCTTAAGTACTGGCAGATGTATTTTAGCCGAGGCAGCCAGCGAGGATTCGGTTTGGGGTATTGGGTTTACAGCGGAAGAGGCTCGCAGGATAGGCAATGAAGAACGTTGGGGGGAGAACAGACTAGGAAAAGCACTCATGGAGGTGAGATCTCGACTGAGAGGTTGAGAGAGCTGAAGGCCTATTTCTGCGAGCATGGGCGATCAACACCTAGCTTAGTAGATTCAAAATTGGTCTGTTCTCACTATTCGTTGCACTTACTATCTTAGTTGCTATTTCATATACTATTTTATGTACTATTTTATATACTATTTTATATACTATTTTATATACTATTTTATATACTATTTTATATACTATTTTATATACTATTTTATATACTATTTTATATACTATTTTATATACTATTTATATACTATTAAGCCAAAAGAAATCTTCTGGATTCTAACCAGCTCAAAGACAAAGGTATTCCTATCGTGGCCACTAATGTGTGTCGAGCCTCTCTAGATAGATAACAGAATCCAACGTGTCAATTAGTCACAGAGTACACACACGAATGTCACAAAGAAGCTTGAAAAGATTATCCTTTTTATGATAAATCTTTCCACTCACTTGATTCGTCCCCAGGGAGAGAACACACATTGGGAGTGGCAGCAAGCACACCAGAAGGTCTCAATGACCGCGCAAGATATGTCTCTGACATCATTACATCGCTCACTCTGCTTCACAGACAGGTGTCGAAGTGAAAATGCTACTTTAGGACCACCTCATCGTTATATTGCTTTGAGCTAAGAAAATTAGACCTCTCTATTCGGACACGATACTCCCCCAACTTGACCAATTGCTGCATCAAACTATCGGAGCACACAACACTCTGCTTATGAAAGCTTATCGATGTTGCTGCACCTAGTTCTGGGAGCAGACCACCTCGTACTTGCCATTGCCAGTGGGAATGTAAATATCAGCAGGAGAAGGCTAGAGAATTTGTTAGTCTATTGTTCCTATCCGATCTGGCAACTTTGATAATACTTACACCGTCGGCGAATCCTCCATGGTACAGAGTGTAGGTAGGCTGCCAGTACAGGAAGCCAGTCTGACCAGATTCGCAGCTGTTGGGAATGCCAGTGGCCGTGGTGCTAGTGTGGGACTCATCATAGCTGTAACCGACGCTGGCGCTCGCGGTGAAGAGTCCGAACAGGTCAGCGCTGATTGAGACAGAGGCCTCCCAGCCGTAGGAAATGGTCTCGGACTCGGTGATGGTCCAGCTGCCTCCGGACGGGAGACCAGAAAGGACTTGCTTGCGGAACTGCGGGGCTGAGGCGTTCTCGACGATGAAGGCCGTCGTCCAACCGTCCTGGTCCTGA
The DNA here is from genome assembly GCA_021347865.1 of Sarocladiaceae sp. CBMAI 1973. Classification (NCBI taxonomy): domain Eukaryota; kingdom Fungi; phylum Ascomycota; class Sordariomycetes; order Hypocreales; family Sarocladiaceae; species Sarocladiaceae sp. CBMAI 1973. The sequence goes on along the minus strand of WNLN01000057.1, from coordinate 31,122 downwards.
CGGGCTGCGAGGTCTGACTCGGCGCGGGTCTCGAGCTCAGAGTCCGCGCCAGACTCGAGGTCACGCTTGTTCTTGGCTGCGTACATGGACACGAACATGGTCCAGCCGTAATCCCGAAGCTGGGCCTTGCCTCCAGCTCCGTAGGTGGGGCAAATAGACTGGACGGCGTTGACAGAGTTCACGACAAAGTTCTGCTGGAAGCCAGACGAGCCCTGGAAATCGATGGTAACCTAACATTCACCCATCGTCAGCAATCGTCCAATGTCTTTGAGCAATGTTCACAGGACTCACCACGCAGTTACCGTTGGTCCATACGAGAGCGCCAGCGGGAGGGACCGGAGCTGGAGGCTCACATTAGCACTTGAGAAGTGTCGGGTCTTGGAAATGAAAGACTTACCTGACCAGAAATAGTTGGCATCATTGTTGGCTTGAGCGTTGATCTGATCGAACGCCGTCTGGCCTGTGCGGTGTCAGAGAACCCGTGTCCAGCCGGAATGGTAGCTGCCTCGTTGAGGGTGAAAGAAACACTCACAATCATCCCAGTCCGGGGCCTGGTTGCCATCACAGGTGGTATCGAAACTCATGCCCTGCTGACGAGCCTCAATCACGGAGGGCTCGCGGACGCTGATGGCGGCAGCGGCAGCAGAGGCCACAAAAGTCCCGAGGGCAAGGATGCTGGCAACCATTGTGAAAGTTGGTGATGCTGGATTGATAAAAATATTCCAAAAGAGGATCTTGGAGAAGGTGAGACTGAAGCTGGTCTTGGTCGAGATGGTGAATGCTGATTGATGGCTGCTGATGGAGACTTTCTTTCCTCACATAGGGAATATCACGCCCTCTTTATACTTGTTGGGGACAAGGGGAACATCCTCTCCACGTCTGTTCTCAACATGATGAAGGTGATCTGGACAAAGGTCCCGCGAAGGAGCTCGCTGCAAATGGAGGAGATGCAGCTCCTGCGCCGTCTAACTGCTGGATGACGATATCTTCACTAAGCCACCGTTTGCTGATCAGAGATCTAGAGATGTTCTGCAGCGATCAGCAGTCGATCTTATCTGAAGTGCAACACGATCTATCAGTTCAAGGCAGGTCGTGAGACACGTGCAAAAGGCTGGCCAACAAGGTCGCTTCGGCAAATAGCGTAGGATTTACTATGTATCTGACTAAGTTTGAAATTCCCCAGACACACTAGACTTGGCCGTTTAGCAAGTCTGGGCATGACGGCATTGCCTGCAAGATAGAGTCATGGATCAGAGCGTGGTAGTGTGAGTTGAGGAATAACTAATGCCAGCTGAAAGATAAATTATTCCTTATTTCCGAAGCCAGCCTGATCCTTCACCCCAGGCCCACCAGCGATCTACTGTTTATTCTCCGAGTATAGTAGCCTGCAGGAGCATTTTGTCCTAATCAAAGATGGCGGCTCTGAATCAGGGCACTATTTGGCCTGAAGGATCTACTGTGCATTTACGCGAGGGCGATCCTCCCTGGGTTCGTCCTTAGTGGTGGTCGCGCACTAGTCGCGATACTGCTGTAGCGCCCCCAATTGACCAAGGAGCTGACGTTGATGAGAGGTCCGATGATGAAACAGTGCCGCTTCCACGAGGCGCCACTTACGGTCGGAAAACGTGGCGAGGTTGCTTCCGAAGTGGTGCGGACTTTGAGGCAAGAGAAGGCCTGTAGCAACACGCCGCTTCTATTGACGAAGATCACTGCATCCTTAGGTAATCAGGCAGTTCTAGAAGGGACCCTTGTTCTCGTTAGAATACCATCAGATTTACTGGACAGATAATTTATGCAAACTTATCTTATGTATTGATTGAGCACTAGTATGACAAAATGTGTTGATGAATCCAGTTACACGCGCCGCACATCCAACTTCAACGAGGCACTATCTCTTGCATCTATGATCCTCCCTCTACGTTCATGGGGTACATTTGTTTCCACACATAACTGGCCAACATGCTGAACAATCAGGGTCGGGGTCCGTCGCACTATCGTGCTTCTTGCAGTCTGGCTCCTTAAACACTACAACCCTGTCGTAGAGGAAGTGTTCTGCTCCTTGATCCTCCGCACAATCGCACTTATCTGCGTCAATTTCCCTACCACAGTCTTCATTGTAGTTGTCCAGGGCTTTCTGGTCGTCAATCATAGCGACGACGTACAGGCGCTCAAGTGTGTCGGCATTGAACTCTTGATGCATGATCATGTTCTCGAATGGCTTGTTGGTAACTCCGAATGAGTCGGTGCCTGCATGCAGAGCCTCGAGGCGGTCAAAGGCGTCGCGACCGATCTCAATCTCCGGGTGTGCCGACAAGAAGGCATTCAAGCTTGAGGTCGCTTCCATGGCGCGTCCTATTATGGGTACGTTGCAGATCCGAGCAGGCAGGAGGACGGGCAGTCAGCCTTAGGAATGAGGACGGCGTTGTGTTGAGATTAACAGACAATCAGATCTTTTATGCTTTGTAGGGTCAAGGTCGAAGTTACTCGTCGTGGTTCTCACGTCTCAAGGGGGCGTTTAAAGTGCAGTCAAACCATCATACGTAAGTGTGTGGCTAAGTCCAAGTATGACTCTTTCATGCAAAAGTATAACAATGTTAGTGACACTTATTTTATTTGATGTTTCTCGTTAGATGAACCCGAGAGCCGGGTGAGGTGAGGCGGTGACTGTGTCAAGTGTCATTGCTAGACCGAACTCTCTTTTAGAAAAGCCTAGTAGTTTAGGCAGCTTGGATCTGGCTCCGAAGGCTTTTCTTTACGTGACTTATGAATGGCCTGATACTAGCTTTTTTACAGCAAGAATTGGGCTTTGCGCGTACAACATAACCAATTGCATAAGACAGGGCGCTCTTCTGCAGTTGACACCATCGCAAGGCTAAAAAGGGCCGCCCCACCGCGTATAATCTACCAATGAGCTTTTTACCAACTTTCCTCGTTAGACAACAGCCTCGGCTTTGCGGCTTAAGCATATAAAGCGCAATAGATGCATCTATACCTACAGAATTCTCACTTAGAACTAATTTCTTAAATTGCTTTGGGCTCTGCGTCTAACGTTCTGTGCCCACATCCCAAGCCGGGCTAACTACTAAGATGAAATAGGCACTAACAGCGCATTGCCTTGAAGAATAGAGCAATAAGACTGTCTTGCCTCTACTCTTTATGCTAAATTCTTACTTGAAATAGATGCTATGATAGCTTAGGTATTATTTCTATTAGCCTTGTGCTGAGAAAAGGCCCGCTAACAGAACCGCATATTATACCCATAGAGTGCTGCCTACAGTGATTAGTCGAAACGCCAGGGACTTGCGACTAACCCCGCGTGAATTCCAAGCTCACTTCACGCAAAATAACATGACGCTCTTACCAAACCTATCAACCAGAGAATGTCTGCACAGTCTACAACGTCGAATATGGCGGCTGCACGAGTAGCTGCAATACCTGAGCTTATACACAACGTATGGTATTATGAACACGCAATAAGAAAGCTTGAAAAGCATAGACTAACTCAGTAAACTCGAGGCTAGATCTTCGCTGAGTTTGTTGAACTTGCCCCCGCCGACCTGAATCAGATACAAAGTCTCCAATCCTCACCTCATCTCAAACCAAACGATGCTGTCTGGGATGTCTTTAAGGAGTGCTGCAATGAAATAATCGTTACCAGGAATGATCGCACAACCTCGACCTCATTCGTCAACAAGCACACCAAACCAGACTCTGCCTCCACGCTACTAAGCTGCCGTCTTGTATGCCGTAGTTGGAATGCTATAGCATGCGAAATCCTATTCGAAAACACGGACATGGGGGTATCTCTTGGGTTGATCAAGGAACAAGTCTCTCAACCAGTGTCAAGCGGCCTTGACGATCGCAAGATGACAGAACAAGAGTGTTCTCGCAGGCTACGGGAGACTGCGCATGTGCTCTGCAATATCAACGGGGAGAGAAAAGGTCTCGGCTATGCTGTGCGGCGGCTTGTCCTTAATTTGGCCAACCTGCCGTGCTTCACTCGTCTACGCTGGGATCTTGGAGACGGTTCAGCTGACATGAACATATGGGACGATACGCTACCAGCCCCTTGGCACAGCTCTATGCATGGAGGCACTTGCGGTCAAATATGGCCCATCATCAACCGCGACGAATACGTTCGCAATATAGTGGAACTGCTTAGGAAGGTTCTTAGTTCTCTGCACTGCCTCGACCGACTTATTCTTCGCCTACCTGCATTCGGATCAAGTTGGGACGACGAAGACTTCCACGTCGCGACCTGTATCGACCTATCCCATCTAGAACAAGTCTTAGATGCACTTACTCTTGGCTTGCGTAGCCCAGCAATCTCATCTTGCTTGACTGACCTTACTCTCGCACTGCCGACCACATGGCATATCGCACAAGCACTAGAGGCCTTGGATTAAGGCAGCAACACTCACTCCTGTCTTGAACATCTCCGAATACAAGTCACGGACGACACTGGCGTCAGTGGTAAGGTTGAGAACCTTGCCTCTAGGTTCGAGCAGGATGAGAACCACGATGGAGAGTGGGAAGAGCCTGGCCCATATGGAGTAGGCCCTCCACCGAGCAATGTCCAGCTCGCTTGGCCCAACAGGTCGCATCAAGACGCGCTATGGGATGCTCTGATCAAATTCAAGGACCTCAAGTCTCTCGCTATACATGCCACACACCAGCTCGATCTGTCACGACTGACGCAGAAGCTCGCTGCAGCTCCAGACGGAACACTCACCAACCTCAGCGCCTTGCATCTCTCGAGACTTTACGTCACATTCTCCTCTCTGACCCGGCTTCTCGTACCAAGTCGCATCCGACGAGTTCACTTCAATGATCTTATTATGCGACATACATCATCCAACAAGAACGGCACAAGATCCGATACATGGACCGACATCTTCAACTATATACGGCGCCATTGCCGACATTTTGAGTTTATTCACGCAGACAACCTTACCTACTGGTCAACCCAGCCATTATTCAGGCAGATACGCGTCCCCGGGGTGGAAACCATGTTTGTCTGGAGTTCTGATGACGGCATAGCTGATAGGCTTGCGTATGAGTGGTTGCTGCGTCGATGTCAGGCTCGGCTTGGAGGGGAGGAGTTCTATCCTCAAATAGATGACTTCTGGGACGCCTTGTATGAGGCGGACGAGGATGAAATCGATCCTTGTTCAGATGAAGAGTTGGATGAGGCGGACGAGGCAGCTTTGGAAAGGGGACGGTTTGACATGGGCCAGCTAAGGAAGGGGTAAATGTTATCGCAGTGTCGACAAAGCGCTTTGTTTTATAGAACGCGATAGAGCAAGACTATTAGATAAAATCAGTCAAGCTTCTCAGGCGACGCGGACTTCAATTGAGGTGCTGATGCTTTCTATAAAGGTCTGGCCTCCGGAAGAGATTGATGAGCCAATCGCCTAAGCGCAGGGTCACGCATCGTGCCATGCGATCAGTCTGTTTTGTTCGCTCTTTGTCCTTTGAGATTACGAGAGACGCTTTTGCAACGACTTGCAGCGTTCTCGGTCCCAAATCTCTTCACGGCTACATGCCAAGTCCGCTTTTCAGAACGTGCGATTGTACAAGCGCTACTAATCTAGCGGACTTCGATAATGTTCAGCTTACTGTCGCTAGCTTAAGTCCGACATGAAGCCATTCCAGATCCCTGCTTCGGCGGAATTCAGATCGAATGCCGACTACACTTTGTGACGACTCAAGCACTCGACGAAATCTTCATCAATGTGCAGGCGCTTCGAGTACATCTTCAGCCATCGCAGAACGTAACAGAGCCTTCTGTGCATTTAAGAAGAGGCGAAGCTCATCATGGGTGTCCAGACAATCACTCATACGACTGACATATCGGCTCCTCCAGAGACTGTTCGATCGATAGTAAGTCGCCCGGTCTTGGTGTCCTGTTCTCCCTTAGCTGAAAAGGTGACACAAGCGTCTGACATCCACTTTCGCACTTCTTAGAGTATACGAAATACCGAGAATGGACCAGCGTATGGTCATGGACGCCACTGAGCTCGAAGGCAAAGGACGGCTTCCATCTCCAACCTGGTGATCAAGCAGCCGTTACGTCCAAAGGCATCGGTTCACCGACAACACTTACCCTGACGGTAAGCCTTCAAACACTATCTTGCCATGTGAAAGAATGCAACTTGCTGACTATTTTCTGCCAGAAACACACAATTGACGAGATAAGCTGGAAGTACGAGGCTAAAGTCCCAATCATGAAGGTTTCGCATGACTTCCGTTTTGAGCCAAGTGAGAAGATCGCTGGCGGAACGACTTTCACGAATCACGAGGTCGTGACTGGGCTGCTGTCATTTGTCATGAACTCTGGGCGTAGTTACGGGAAGATCAACGCGAAGAACTTTGCCGAGTTTGGGGAGGATTTGAAGAAGAGGTGCGAGAGGGCCTCTGGTGTCACTCCATGAGATGCCACAGCAGCAACTCCAAGACCTTCAATTTTCAAACAAGATCGGAGATATAGATTAAGTTTATAAAAATAGCCTCAAATATACAGCGACCAACTCCCAAAAGCGCCTTTGTTTTAGACCTAGATTCCAGTGTAGTAAGTAGCTCAATTGCTAATGAACAGTCAGTTTAGTCCAACGGAGTAATAAATACAGCGTGCTTGTGCAAAGGTGGAGGCTTCTCCGTCGCTGGGAACGCCAAGTATTCGCAACTGGATGGCAAAACAGTGGTGAACAGCGACGAAGAAAACATGACGTACAAGGACTCACAGTAGCGTTAATGTCAAATCACCATGGATCCTCGCCTTGAGCGTAATCTCAATCTCAAGGTTCAGATCAAGCCTCACAGAGAGCGCCTGCGAACCGCCGCCGCCACCTTTCTTGCCAGTCGCAGCCTGGCTCTGTTGTGCCACCTGCTGCTGTGCCTGTTGCTCTTGAACCGGAGGCTGTCGCGGCGTCATTTGCATCTGCTTATCGTCGTCGGTAGCGAAGTTGTCGTCCCATTGCCAAGATTTGTTCTCTCGCACTTCTTTCACTCGGTGCTCCTTCTTTGTGCGCTCCTCCTTGGTGCGCGACTTCTTCTTCTTCTTCCCGTCGCGTCGTGAAGCTCTTGTGACGGCTGTCGCATCGCTGTTCTGTGCCTCTTCGTTCTCTTGTAGTGGGGCGTTGGCGTCGCGCGACTCAGCGGCCAGTGGTTGGCGCTGCGAGCTATCGCTCTTCTCGTCTGTGTCGCTCATGATGTATTGCTCGTCGCGTGTCAGCTAGCATTAGGGGCGCCCTTTGGAATGTCGCAAGCGATTGTGTGTATTTCTCGTCGTGCTTTTTGGGTGATGTCTGCGAGGAGATTGTGGCATTAGCTGAAACGAATGAGCATTTGGGGTACGTACTTTTTACCTGCAGCTGCGTGAGCAGTCACCAGAACTTGATTTCTCCTTTGGGAAGGACAGACGTCATCGGCGCTAGAATAAACCTGATTGAGAACCGCAATTGTCACAGGCAATTGATTCGAGGCGCATTCTGATTGTCCAGATTCTAATGGCTTTTCACATGTCCCTTGATCACGTGTCGTATTTCTCCATGTTGCCGTTTCTTGGCTTGTGCAGTGATCGTCCGCGTATAGTACCTGGTGTAGTGTACAGCACACCCACTGTAGCACTGCATCCTTCACCGAGCCAGGGAAAGTCTTGGACCCACGGCCCGTTGTCAGCAATTCGTTGATCTTTGCTGATCAGAGCGACCCCTCGTGTTTTGATCTCACGAGACGGCTTGGCTTCCGCGCCGCGCATCTCCCGCCCAGCCTCAATTGGCTCCTACTCTGTAATGCATCACGAGATGTTACCCCAGCCCGGTCATCATCAGTAAGCCGCACTCTAGCTTTTGATCACAAGCTAAAGACAGCTTCACGGGCTCATAAAGATGAGTCAAGATGGTCGTGATCAGCAATTACAAGTCCCAATTCTAGCAGATATATAACAATGACTGCAGCTCACTGGCATAGATTTGTCTTGGGGCCTGACTCGTGGTTTTTTGATAGTTTGAAGATGCAGCGCATCATATAATTCTACTTCGAGGCAACTTGTATAAGAAGAGAGTGTGTTTGCTCTAAGGACTATAGTTTCTCATCAGCACAATTGACCTCCAAGCACAACTATAATTATTCTTTAGACTCCTCTTGACAGCAACTATGAAGTCCCTCATCCTCATCACCACCTTTGTGGTTGCCATTCAAGGTGGAGCTATTGCCAATTCAGAGCACGACAGCGAGTCCGCATGCCTTGCCAACAACTTCAAATGCTACCCTGATAGAAGCATTGGGATCTGCTGCTCTGGGTTCTGTGACGCTAAGGCTGTAAGTTAGCTCTAAAGCACATCACCTTAGCGTATACTCATTACAAGACATAGGGAAGTGTTGGACTGTGCACTTAGAAAGTACAGTTGCGTATAGTTCTCATTATCTTGTAAGTTAGACCCCAGCTATTATTATGAGTGAGCCGGAGTTCATTTTATGCGATTATATAACTAACTCAGAGTGCAGTACTTTTTACTTAGAAGGAAAGATTCGACTATATATGCTCTTCTGTTAAGTACAAGATAAATAGGAAATGTTTACTATATTAAACCCTACCGTAGAACTATACACTAATCATATGAAGTAATATGTTGTTATTGTGCTGTAAGAAAGGGATCAACTCCTTTAAGTAGAAATGCGATATATTACGAGATATAGCTAACAATATAGCAAGTTTTAAGGTCAACACTAATAGACAATCCCCAATCTATAAGAGGCTGACAGACTTGTCATCATAATTACTGCTAGTAGTTACCTAAGCGAGATCCTTTGCTGTGCCTCACCGAATGTGCCGATCCCAACCGACAACGGAAGGACTTCGAGTCTACCACTGGTCTTGACGACGCCCCGCGATGAGAACGGACTTTTACTCCGCAAGATGAGCTCCTTCGAACCAAAAACGACCCATCCCGCTGGCCTCCTTCCTCTTCGAGAGTCAAATGTCTACCGTAAGAGGCGTATTCGGGCTTGTCACGGCCTATCGTATATGTAAGCTTAAATCTTGCCCTCCCGAACGGGACGTAAGATCCTACAATGTAACCTCGCCAAGACCCAATTGCCGGAGCTGATTGGTAAATACCGGCAAGCTCGGGGACACACTTCGCTAATTGAGATCTATTTCAGCCATAATCGCGCTTGGCTATGTTCGTATAGGCGTCTCTTCTTTGGTTGAGAGGATCGATGACGGTCAGATGTGGAATCCTTCATCTGACCGAATCCCTTTTTGGGTTGGAAATCGACGGCACGGCTGGGAATGGACCTCACCTCCTGATGGTAAACAGTAATTCACGATGATTTGCATCGCGATTGCTCATCGGAGTCCTCCGCTCGACGTTGGGCTCGATCGAGATCTGAAGATGAACGCGAGAAATGATACCTTCTCCTGTGAGCGATCTGATGATCAGGATCTCGTTGAGAGAAGTATAAAATGTGTTCTTTCACCCGCCAATGGATGTTAGATAAAGCTGGTCAGAGGCTCATCATCGACTCCTATTCTTGACTGGCTCCAATCTACACCATTCTTAGCCAAGACAGCATCTTGAACGTTCTCTTTGCAAAATGAGGTCTTCAGTGGCAACCCTCTTCGCCGCCTTCGGTCTATCAGCTGCCCAGCGTCTGCTATGTGACGGTTCCAAGCGACCCAATTGGGATGACTGTGGGTGCACACCGCCTGGCTAACTCCCTAGCACATGTCTTCACCCTTCTCTAGACCTGTTTTCTGACCCTTCAATTACAACACAGGCAAATCCGTGGTCGAATTCTTCGAGTTCGAAGGCAACGGCGATAGCGTCCACGAAAATGGAGCTGAAGATGAAGCACCTTCTTGTAGATGGTGGCTTTGGGATGACGGCAACTGCCGCATCGACCACTGCTTCGGTGACGACGATGTCGTGGGCAAAACCAAGAGCGGAAACGAGATCTTCGAGGAGTACGATGAGATCAGGAGCAAGTGTATCCCGTGGCGAGCTGGAGGTGATATCGTCGACATCATCATCGACCTCGATCTGGACTATACCTCTGTCTTCAACGATCCTGACTCCTTGAGGATCTCGGAGGAGAACATCCCTCCAGCCGATAAGATCGTCAAGCACAAGGGTGGCTTCACGAGTGGCACTGTCTCTCGTGATACGTACCTGCAGTGGCGTGACTCGAACGACAAGGGACGTCCAAAGACACCTCGTCACGCCTCTCGCAAGCGTCAAGAGGATGACGACTCCGTCATCGTCAACTTCGGGGCCATCAACGTCCGCAATCCCAGTGAGTTCGAAACCGGTCCTCGTCTCAGCTCCGGCGTTGATTACACCTGGGAAGTGTCCGAGAGCACTTCATATGGTACCTCGACCTCTGCAGAGATTGGTGGCGCATGGAATGTCTTCACTGCCAGCTTGGGATATGAGATTACTCAGGAGGAGACCTACACCGTCACCGAGGGCCTCACCTACAGTGTCGACTGCCCGAACCAAGGGCAAGTTACGCTGTGGCCTTTCTACGATTACTGGGAGGTTACTTTCCTTCCCAGTGAGACAGATGCCAACATCTGGGTTCCAGTAGAGGCTGGCACAGGCAAGCAAGTTGGAGGAGAGATCGCCGTCGAGTGTCTTGGATAGGCGCAATGTGTAGAAGGTGGTATTACGACCCAATTCAACCCTTCAGGGTGAGCACGTTTCGTCTGCAATAGTCTTACCGATTTTCTCTTCCCATAAGCGGGTAGATTGGTCGCCTGACGGTCTCGTTCATGGTGTACTACCTCACCACATGATAGCTTCAGTAGATTCAACATCATAATTATTGCTGTCAATCCTTTCCAGAGCTTATTTTATCCCGCACGGTCTTGTCAGACTTCAACAACACAGAACCCCGGTCAGAATGGAAGGCCTTGATCACACTGAAACGGTCGGTCATAGTCCTCCGTCAACGCTTTCACAACCAGCGACCAAACGCTCTTATCCCACCCAAGACCAGCATGCCCAACCTTATCATCAGGACAGGTATCCTGCACAATCACGTTCCTGACTCCTTCCTCTTCAACCCTGCTGACCTCTGGCGCCACCAACGTATCATACGTCGACATGATGACAGTAGCCTTGATGCCCTCCGGCACAATCCTCTCAGCGGCTTGGAAGTCTTCATAGACTTGTCCTCCACGAGCCATGTCATCGCACGCAGCGCATCCCAAAGTCTTAAGAGCTAAAGACGCCAGCTCACGAGTCGTTTCTCCACCAAAGTAGAACAGATCCGTGAAGCCATAGTACTCAGCTCCGTGCACCGCAGGGCCCAGAGCAACGGAATGTTCCACCATTTCAGCGATACCATCCTGCGTCATGGGCACGTACAACGCCATCACGCCGCCCTCACTGTGTCCCACGAGATCGACCTTCTCCGCACCCGTCTTGTCGCGAACCTCTCTGATGAAGTCCGCAATCTCAGGTGCGCCATCGTCGCGCATTGACTTGACACCACCGATCCAGGGAATCAAGGTGTGGGCGCCATAAGTAAGGCTGTAAACGCACCAGCCTTCATCGGTGAGGTTGTGGGCGAAGGTGTTCAGGCCGACTTCGCGGTTCGAGGAGAGGCCATGAAGAAGGATCACGGGGTTCGGGTGTACTTCGCTGCGACAAGAGAAGTCATTCGGAGGCGCGCCGTAAAGTGGATTAGATAGGAGATCTGATGGTGCAGACCAGTCGACGCTGATGTCGGCTTGGGCTCTGAGCCCGAGCAATGCGAGCACAAGAAGGTTTCGCGCGAACATGTTGGAAAGCCCTTGGTCAATGGATTCTGAATGAGCCTTGTTGCAATACAAAGGTCAATTTTGGTTCTCGAAGCACGACTTTGAAGACTTTTGTAGGTCAGCACATAGCAGGTCGACGCGTAGGACTTTGGAGGAGCAAGGGCCGTGTCCTATAACATCATCGTCAGGGATCGAATCCATGGCGCCGAATGATCCTTCACCTCTCGTATATTGACCAAGGGCATTTGCCGGCCGCAGCACTTAGTCGCAGGGATATTTGAGCGTATTCAATATGGTTTTCACACGAGCCGTAGGATTTGTGACGCCTCTTGTGCGCATTGTTATTTTGTTGAGTGCGCACATCAAGAAAAGTTCCGCTTGAGCAGTGTGTGATGATGAAAGCACAGTACTTCCGTGCCGAACAACTTTCGCTTCTCGGTGAATATCAGAACTCCATGCACCGTGGCCTTTTTGTCCCGATCGCACGCTTGCTGTCCAACTTCACCAGCGCAGACAAATTTGACGCGCTGGCTCAAACTTCCTGACCACCCAATACCTTCTCAAACACCTCGAAGTTGCCCTCGTTTCTCGTGTCGTATATCGCAAACCAAATCGCATCCCACCATCCGCCACCAAACTCTTCTTCCTGCAACACCTCCAGCCAACAGTTCGCTACCTCCTCCGGTGGATTTCTGAATGCGCCACATCCTAAAGCGCCCAGGACCAACGATCGGTGGCCCTTTCGTGCCGCCATCCGTATGCATAGCCGCATCTTGTCCTTCGTCATTGTTCTGTCTGCGTCTTTAGCAAAGACCTTGCGGGTCTTGACGCCGCCCGGCGTGTTTTCACTGATGGTCTTGAGGTCTGGGCACCGGAGAGCTGCGATGCTGAGGACGCTGACGTAGGAATAGTTGTTCGGGTCGTGATGGTAGAGTTTGTGTCCCGTCGCCATGTCGGATCGAATGATGACCACGTCTGGGCTGTACAGCCCCATGAGCTGTTTCCAGGGATACCATCTCTTGTTCAGTGATAGAGATAGTGAGCTCCGGTAGCAAAGAGCTTCTTCCTGCGCCAGGGCTCCTCTCAACCAACCTCCACCTGGGTTCGCATGACTGGCCATGTTGAGAACAGCGACCCTGCCACCATCAGTTGGACTGCTTGCATCCATGCGCATAGCAGCGTTAAAAGTATCCTCGTTGACGACATTTATCTTCGTCTTCACTGGACTCCGATGTGGACACTCTGCTGAGGTAAGAGGCTTGAGGGAACTGAGGAAGACGCGCTCAGATTCCTCTGGCTTGAAAGGCGTGGGTAGGTCGGGTATGATGCGTTCAAGATGCATTTGTGTTTCTCTGGCAGTCGCTGCCAACTGTTCCCTTCTCTTCATCGCAGCCTCTGAAAACCTTGGCTTCCGCTTTGCCTTGGCATGGCCATTATTGCCATCGTCTGAACGCTTCTGGTTGGACGATGATGATGATGTTCCCAACCACCCATCTAGGGTCCCGTTTGAACGGCTCATTGTAAAAAAAATTGCGCTTGCTTAGTCTAATGAAGGAGATGATTTTGGAAATGCTACATCGGCAGTATTGTCAGGTTTTCTTTCCTTATACTTGCGATGCAGTCCTCGGTGTGAGTGCGATGGTGGAGAAGCGTGGGTAAGTTGCGAGGTGAAGTGACTAACTCGGCGTGGTTCACGCTCAGCTGAGGCACCTGCGGCGGGACCTGCTTGCTCCCTGCCGAATCTGCCTTGAGATGCATCACTTCCCCAATCAGCTCAACACTGTCAAACATCGCTGGACATTGGTAGAAGAAAATGCCATGGCATTGGGTATCTATGAATATATGCTACATATAATTATACAGATCGTACAGTCCACATACCAAAGCGTGCTTAGACGTCGATCTTGCTTGACTCGCCCTCAGGCTCATACTTCACGGGAATCAGGCCCTCAGCCATGGTGATTGCGCCCTCCATGTCGCTCTTGTTGAAGAGGAACAATCCTTGGATCGCTGCCGTGCTTGTATGACGTCCAGACGCCTTCCCATCGGGCATGTTGCCGAAAAGTCCTAACTCTCCAATCTGCCAGGAGCGTCCTTCTGCATGATCTGTATCGACGTCGCCGTAGAAACGATCCCACATCTGCGCAGCTTGGTATTTGGAAGCCTCCCCGATGCGCACTGTCAGGTCTACGCGACCTGGACGGATGAGCGCCGGGTCGAGGCGGTCGATGTGATTCGTCGTGAGGAATGCGATGCGCTCTTCGCCTGCGGCCAGACCATCCAGGGCATTCAACAGTCCTGAGAAAGTAACCGTGGCGCCACTGTACCCATCCGCGTCCCTTTGTCTCCTGTTTATGAATGCTGCGTCCGCATCCTCGAGCAACAGAATGCTCCGCTTCGGCAGCTTCGTCAGAAGATATGCCAACTTATCGTCAGTCATGCCCATCTCGCTCAGATTGACCATGGCCACGCTGAAGTCCAGCTCGCCGGCGAGCGATTGAATGAAAGAGCTCTTGCCGCTACCAGGCGGGCCGTAGAGAAGATAGCCTCGCCTGTATGGAATGCCTCTGTCGACATACCATTGCTGGCGAGTCATGAAGTCCCGAACATCAGCAACAACTCCCTCCTTCACGCCCTCATCCAGTATGACAGAGCCGAGTGGACGCTTCTTACGCGGATCGCCCAGAGGTGCCCATTCCATGCCTCGTGCAGAGTACACGATCGTTTTTCCCTCGTTCGCTTGTGCTGCCAATCGATGCGCCTCGGCGAAGACCTCCTCGAAAATATGACGATGTGCCCAAAGCGTGGTGAGCTGTACGATCTCGTGTGGTTCGCCCGTATTCATGTTCGCAGTATTGTGCTTCTCCCTGTTGACAGCGATATATGCGCCTCCATGCTTGACGATATGTCGACCGTAGCCAGGCTGGAGGAAGAAGTGTGCATTCGTGGGACCACCGAGGCCGCCTGCGCCTCGAGACGTCGTCGTCGTGCTCACGGATAGGTCATGAATTCGGGTCAAACGTGAGGCGATGAACCCAGGCGTCGCTCGCGGCTGTGAGAGCCATGCTAGGATCCAGGGATAGGCGGGATCCTGCTTGCTGATCTCGACATTGACAAGGAGACGTCGGCGCGCCGCACCGGCAGCGACTAGAACACCCTTTCGAGCGAACGCGGCAGCGGCGCCCAGCGAAGCCAGGCCTATGCCGCCGGCGAAGAGAGGATTGTCGAAGAGCGCATTGAGCCCGAAGATTGAGCTAGCCGTCGATGGATCTGACATGACATGCTGTAGGGGAGTTGTGACGGAGACTGAAGGTCATTAGGAAGCTTCAACTTTTTTCGGGTCGCGTCGGCCTACATCTATCTGGGTTTGGGGCAGGCCAACCCCAACCCTTGCCAGTAGTGAACAACGTGCGAAATGTGGAAGTTGTGACAATTCTATTGACGTTCGAAGAATATAAAGTTTGCGAAATATGTTGTAGACTATAGCCCTGTCTTTTTGTTGAAGCACTGGAGGTTTCTGTGCTAATAACAGTGAAGGCATGAGTGTGAGCATAACCGTCCCCGTGCATGTAAGTCCATCAGGCCCCTGTACATGGCAGCCGCGTGGAAGTGCACTCACTGGCTGTGACAACTATTGTCGCCACCAAGCTCAAATCCGTGGTTACGGCACAGCATGTAGGTCTGCGGCGTTACTTATTCCTCTCGACTTATTGCCAGCCGGTGAGCTTTGCCAAGCAAGGTCAGGCGGTCAGACGTAGCGCAGGATGTCCGCGATGGGGATCGAGATTGGCCAGATCTGGTCGAATAACCTCAGTAAACCTTGGCGCATGACGGAATGGGTTATTTCACAACAATATAGGCCTGAAGATGTCGGTTTGGCCTGGTCCATATACTCTGGCGGCTGTGACCTTCACTCCTCTCAGTCTCCTCGTACACCTTCGGCATACCTACATCAAGACGAAAGTATTAGAAAGCTATCATGCTGAAGACAACATTGCTCTCGCTTGGCGCCAGCTTCATGGGCGCCAGAGCTCAAAATGGCGTTGACACTGCTGCTGGGTCTTTCGCACCATGGGATATCGAGACAGAGGACTGGCCGCAGCTCATGACAAAGCCCGATCTCCAGGGCGTATGGCGAATCCGAGGCTTCAATGTGTCCCGAGACGACTTTCACGAATCGAATCTGGAGTGGGCTCTGACATTGTCTGTCAAGAAAGCGATCCCAGCTAATGGCACTTTGGGGGATAATCTCGGCAACTCAACGTTTGCCGGCGCCATGTACCGCATAGAGCCGCCGGAGGCCTTGATACAGACAGCATTGGGCAGTCTCGAACAGGACGGGGACGAGGAAGACGACGACAATGACTTTGAGATCAACGCCGAGCCATGGTCAGTCTGTCAGACACGATATACGTTCACCTTGTCAGACAACCGTACGACATTGGAGGGAGACGACGGATCATGCAGCAGCATCTTCAGCGAATCTTGTCGTCGCGCCATTGAGGATGACTTCAACGTGACATACGCATACGACGAAGAGTACAGGAACCTTGGAGCATGTCGTATTCGCAACATGCCGAGCGAGTGCAACTTCCGAGGCGGCGGGAGCCACATACATACCTTCCACTCGCTCAGCCGATGGGAAGACGAGATTGGCGAAGAGAAAGCCAAGGATATCGATTGGCTGCGCGGGACGGAGCTGATGTCCGCAGCCACGACGTCAAGGTTCAGGGATCCAGATGAAATCAACGTGGAAAGGGTTACGCAAGGTGTCGACTTCTTCGTTATTAGATTTGCTTTCGAGGAGGAGAAGGCGAGCGGCGACGGGGTGAATGTGAGGGTGGCAAGCAGGCTTGTTTGTCCTCAGGGACTAAATGTGACAAGCGAAGAAGAACAAGGGAATGAAGATGATGACGGTGAAGGTAATGAGGACGATGTTGATGACAGTGAAGATGACGATGATAGCTCGTCTGCAATGAGTCCGGCAATGGTCTCTGTTTTGTCTGGAGTAGGGCTGTGTATGATGGCGTTACTGTAGGGGTGAGCCCTCACTCCCTTCCATTGTCGTGCTACTGCTTATCAATGGCTTGATTGAAATGTAAGATCACGTTTGCGCAAAGTGTGTTGTCTCCCGCCGAAGACGAGGTCGATGAAAGCCGGAGAATTGGGTGATGGAAAAGAAGGGGCGGTCTTCCTGGCCGTCATGCCCGCTGGTGGGGTAGCCTTTTGCAATGCTCTGGGGAACAGGCACCCGTTCGGTGTGGCTCGCTGAGCGCAGTCTACACCTTGCAGCCTTACGATATACCGTATTGGCTCGCGCCCTCTATACAGTATTAGATATCCTCAAAAGTTTGCATACAATGGGTTCATCATTTGTGAGAATTGGAAAACCCGTACAGATGGCCTCAGGAAGACCAGCTTCCCCGCCAACTGAACCCGACTACCCCAACTCGGCGGCTCGGCCACAATCCCGCATGTTCCCGTCGCGGTCTCCGAAGCGTCGGCTACGGCACGAAGACAACTCGGCAATACAATGCAACGGGATGCATGGCGCGGCGCATGACGCCGGGAAAGCCAGGAGGGACATGACCACCTAATGACTACACGACAACCCATCTTTGCGGGTTGCCAGAGCCTACAATGGGCATTCTCTTACTAAGGCGGTATCGTCACTTGTCCCGAGGACCCCGCCCTTGAGGTTTTGTTCTCGTACCTACTGCGCGCCGCATTACCTGCTGCATGGGAATCGTTGATTGTTATATTAGTCCGACGTTAGTACCTGAACCTTGTTTTCGTTGTTCTTCTCTTCTCCATTTTCTATTCTCTCCCAATTGTCAATACCCATCACCTTCACCAACAACCTCATCATGTAAGTGCAATGACAGCCCACATTCTCCCTTTCCCCTATCATAGCCCACGCCTACTCGCCCTTGCTCGAACCTTATCCTCTTATGAGTGGCGGTCAATCTTTTCGTCAACCAAAACCCCCACTCTTCCTCAGCTCTAGGCCAAGCCAATCGCGACGTTGGTGTATGGTCATGAAATCACCGCAGATGCGACAAACGAACAAGGGGCAAGCAAGCGACTTCGCAGCTACAGCAACGGACCGATAGTGGGAGACAAAAAAAAGTCCAGAATCGAGGAAAGGCGCCGTGTCAACAAAAGCCTCATTGGCGTTTTTTGTCTCAACTATTTTTTCTCGCTCCGATTTCCCGACAGCTCGAAATGGCGTCCGTCACCGGCCGTGCTTCTTGCTGCCCCTCCTTCGTTTGCGCTCTCTGACGTGTTATCGATACCAACACCTTCGACGCGTGGGGAGCTTCCCTCATAAAACCCCGCGCTGGCTGGCTTCATCTTTCTCCCATCCTATCCCATCGATCTGCCATCATTCATCTCAAAGCTTCCTTTGCTGATTCGCTAATTGATCCGTAAAGAATCTACTCGATTGCTCTGATTCTTCTGAATTGAGCATCTTCCTTCGATCCGAATTCCGATCCCTACGATCCTACATCCCACCTTCTAATACCCCGCCAAACACCGCAAACATGGGTGCCCAGGACAACCTCAGCCGCAAGTCCGGTGTCATCGTCGGTGACGATGTCCTCCGTCTCTTCGAGTACGCTCGTGAGAAGCAGTTCGCCATCCCTGCCATTGTATGTTCATTCTTGGCGACATTTGAGGTCGATCTGCCATTGCTGGCTCAGATCGACAAAGCGAAACAACTTAAAGGAGAAAGACAGACTAACAAGCTCACTAGAACGTCACCTCTTCCTCCACTGCCATCGCCGCTCTCGAGGCTGCCCGTGATGCCAAGGCTCCCATCATCCTCCAGATGTCCCAGGGTGGTGCCGCTTACTTCGCCGGCAAGGTCAGCTCCTCCTGACCCTCTCAATGCCAATATGCAACTAACAACCTCTTCAGGGCGTGAGCAACACCGACCAGGCTGCCTCCATCGCTGGCTCCGTCGCCGGTGCTCACTTCATCCGCCAGATCGCCCCCACCTACGGCATCCCCGTCGTCCTTCACACTGACCACTGCGCCAAGAAGCTCCTCCCATGGCTCGACGGCATGCTCGATGCCGATGAGGCTCACTTCAAGGCCACCGGCGAGCCCCTCTTCTCCTCCCACATGATCGATCTCTCCGAGGAGGAGGTCGACTACAACGTCAAGACCACCGCCGCCTACCTCAAGCGCGCTGCCCCCATGAAGCAGTGGCTCGAGATGGAGATTGGCATCACCGGTGGTGAGGAGGACGGTGTCAACAACGAGGACGTTGACAACAACTCCCTCTACACCCAGCCCGAGGACATCCTCAACATCTACAACACCCTCTCCCCCATCTCCCCCTACTTCTCCATCGCCGCTGGTTTCGGTAACGTCCACGGTGTCTACAAGCCCGGCAACGTCAAGCTCCACCCCGAGCTTCTCGGCAAGCACCAGGCTCACGTCAAGGCCGCCATCAAGGGTGACCACGACAAGCCCGTCTTCTTCGTCTTCCACGGTGGCTCCGGCTCCGGCAAGCAGGAGTACCTCGACGCCATCAGCCACGGCGTCGTCAAGGTCAACATGGACACCGACATGCAGTTCGCCTACATGGCCGGCATCCGCGACTACATGCTCAACAAGAAGGACTACCTCCTCAAGGCTGTCGGCAACCCCGACGGTGAGGACAAGCCCAACAAGAAGTACTTCGACGTAAGTGACACATCGCACCCCAGCAATCACTCGATCCAAACAGCTGACCTTTCTTCTCTAGCCCCGTGTCTGGGTCCGCGAGGGTGAGAAGACCATGACCGCCCGTGTCGCCGAGGCTCTCAAGGACTTCAACTGCGCCAACCAGATCTAAGGTTCATCACCTTAGTCCCTGGAGCCCAGGCACCGCTCACACTTCTGCCACTCAAGCTTGCCAGTAACACTTACCATACCTTAAGTAGTCGCAATGCGTCAGATTTGAAAATAAGAAAATCGGCGAGTTGGGGAGAAGTGCATTAAATAAAAAGACGTTAAACTTGCGACTATCCCTCCCGCCGGCATGTTGCTAATTAGGCCTCCCGCGAAACGCAAAGTCCCTCATCAAGCGAGGTCACACCGTAGCATTATAGTACATCTTACTCAAGAACAATCGTTCGCATGTCCCATGTCGTTGCTTTCGTATTCGTCATGGCAGCATTGCCCTTGGCCCTGCCTCGCCGATGCTATCCCAGGCAAGATATCCAATGCCCTTAGCCCGAGTCTCGCCGACGCAGAGTCCCTTGTCTGACGCTTCAGGCTGCTGCTTCGTCTCGTTCGGTCCTCCATTTCTTCCTTCTCCCTGATATCCAAGATCTTATGTTTGTCACGTCGGCGCCCTACCATCCGAGGAGCTCTTTCTCGATCTTTTTCACGTCCTCCTGGGTCAAGTCTTCCTTAGCCAGCTTGTCAGCCTTGGCTGCATCAAACCTCCAGATTCCTCCCGTCTTGTCAGCATCACCATTGACTGGCACGCCAGCCGCCTGGCCCAGATTCGAAAGTACAGCATCAGAGCCATCAACAGCCGAGAAGTATCGCCGTTGCCACGTTCTCTCCTCAGCCCGCTCCTTTGCGCGCATGTCACGCTGAGCTTGCTCGATCTTGCCCTTTTCGTGACCAGTGGTGTCCATGTCACCCTTTTGGATCGCTGCGGCGACTTTTGCCCAGGCGCGCCGCGATTCAAGAGGGTGCTGCTTCTCGAGGTCCTTGACAGCGAGTTCTGTTTGTGCGGTGCCTACGGCGTCGTATGTCTCCACCAGGGTAGCCTTCGAGTTCTTCTTGGCAGGGCCTTCGTAAATCTCAAAGTTCTTGTTCCACTGGCCAGTGACATTGTAGAGAACATCCTTCTCTTTACCTGTAGGGTGAAGAGTAGCGGTGACGCTGTTCTTCTTGCCGGAAAGCCATCCCTTGCCGCTATAGTCGACCTTGGCAGTATAGCCGCTGGAACTGACGATGAAGCTGGTACCATCGAGCTCGACGAACGGCGCACCGAAGATGAGACCCTCGATGTGCAGGCCGGGCAAGGTGATGAGGTAGGTCTCCTTTGCGTCGCCAACAGGAATGGTGAGAACGGCGTGGCCAATCTGCTTCACAATGATGGTGCTCTTGAAAGTAGCCTTCTGAGCGTTGTATCCCTCGAGTTGGACACCAGTCTTGTCGTTTCGAACGCAGTATGCTGTCGCTGGAGGGTGGTGGCTGACCTGCTCAGAGTACAGATGCGTGTCGCCTGCATCATCGGACCAAGTGCCGAGGAAGAGCTCGCCCAGGAACGGGTTCAGGGGCTTCTTCTCGTTGCCGAATTGGTCGGAGCGACTGGCGTACTGGTGCTTGAGAGTGGAAAGAAACCACTTCAGCACAAGCATAGCACGCTTGGCCGGATCAGCTTCGGAGGCTGGAGCGACCAGGAGCGGCGGGTGGGTGGCCCAGTATGAAGAGAACTCGGTGAGGGACTGCGAGGACAGGATGAAAGGCGGTGCGGTGAGGGAGGAAAGGTCGCCGTTGAAAGAGGCGATGGACTTGAAGACCAGTCAGTGACCCGTCGTGGCCCAAGAGTCAGGAAGTTGGTTGAGGGGTTGTGTTGGGATTACCTTCAGGAAAGCCGTCCAGCTACCGCTGTTGGCAACTGAGGCTGCTTGAGACTCGGACGCCATGATGTCTGTTATGTCGTATGGTAGAGGCTACCGGCAAAAGAATAATCGGCGTATTGTCGACCACTCGGACGTTTGCAAGAATGACGCGGTGATGGAGAAGAGTTGGCAGCAGACGCCAGTAGCAGGTCAGGTACGTATGTGGGCGGCTTGTGGGCGATGATCGGGAGCTAAAGCACGGTAAAGTGATAGTTTTGGGGAGGAGGGGCACGTGGAGACTTGGTGGGAGATTTGTCTTGTCGCGTGGTGCGAAACGTTGGCCGGGTGAGGAGGACAAGGAAAAAGAAAAAGAATACGAAAACGCGTCGCTAGAAGATCATCAGAGGCTGTGCAGGAGCGTGACTCCGGGGCATGGGGAATTGTTGAAAGCGGATCATGGGCTGAAGGTGGGATGAAATGGCAAAGACGTGACGTCGTTGAGGATGGTGGCATTGGTCCGCTGAGATCGATTCGATGAGCGTCACATTTGCCGCGAGAAAGGGATTGGCGCAAGGACAGGGGCGATTCGCGTGGTGCGGGGTGGCTGAAAGAGGTGTGGTAGAGACACAACTTCTTGGTGCAGGTGCCTGGAGGAGTGAAGGAGGCCAATCCAGGTGGTTTCGCCGACACCTTTCTATCGTGTAGAGTGTCACAGCAGTGTTTGGTGTGTGGTATGACGACTCGGTCGCGCAGACATTCTCATGCTTGCCACCTAGCGATCGCATGAGGTTCCCCAAGAAACACCGAATTTGGCACTAATATGGCTCTGGATCTGAAGGCTCAGCCAGAGGAATGACATTCACTTTATGTGTGATTTCACTATACGCGGTGAACGTAGCTGCAAGTAATCCCAATATCTCTGGTCACGGCTTGCACCAATCGCTTGATTAAGCTTATCGTTCATTCCATCTCGGCCCTGATCCGAATCCCGATACTACTTTGAGGTGTATGCAGGACAGCATCTCGCCTAGACATGTCTTATCCAGCTTCCTCTTTGAACGTCGGCCGACTTGGACAACTTGCTCACTAAGCCTCGAGCGGCAAGACCACCGTCCTGAACCATTCACAATACAACTCAAACTGCTCAACAAGCGCTCGCTCGGTACCGTATTCTTTCCCCTCACAATGTTGCTCCATATGCGCCAAGAATGGCGACTGAGATGCAATCCCACATAGGAAGGA
This sequence comes from Sarocladiaceae sp. CBMAI 1973, assembly GCA_021347865.1. Classification (NCBI taxonomy): domain Eukaryota; kingdom Fungi; phylum Ascomycota; class Sordariomycetes; order Hypocreales; family Sarocladiaceae; species Sarocladiaceae sp. CBMAI 1973. Next base: position 8,535 of record WNLN01000057.1, on the reverse strand, counting down.
GGCATCGTCCTCCATATCAGGCAGGCCCTCGCTTCCTCACAGTAGGACAGTGCGGCACACAGCGTTGAGGTCGTTAAAAGGCAGCTTGTCCGCTTCGTGTACGAGTCCACTTCCATCATAGCAGCTTCATCCCAACAGTCTTAGCAGCCATGAAGCTGTTTACTGCAGTAGCGCTTCTCGCGCCGTTAGTGACAGCTGTGCCCGCTCCCTCTTCTGACATCCAAACCGTGAACTACGATGGTCATCATGTCTACTCCATCTTGCCGGCTAATCGAAGAGAGGCTGCCGACCTAGAGGAGCGGTTCGCAACATATCATACCCAACAAGCCAGGAACGCACTCGAGGTTGTCATCCCGCCTCATGAGGTCCGCTCCTTCAAGGAGCTCGGTCTCGACGCTCGCCTGATGAGCAGAGACCTTGGCAAGCAGATCCGTGACGCCCAGAAGCCGAGTGTATATAGCCGTGCTCTGCAGAAGCGAGGCGAACTCCCCGACTTGAGCTGGTTCGATACCTATCACGACTACGATGATCACCTTCAGTACTGGGATGATCTCGTTGCTGCATTTCCGGGTCACTCGAACAAGATTGACCTTGGTGAATCGTTCGAAGGACGGAGCATTTTCGCTTTCAACTTCTGGGGCAAGAAGGCTTGCCCGGGAAAGAAGCCAGTCATTCTGTGGCACGCGACTGTGCATGCTCGAGAATGGATCAGCACGATGGTCAGTCCGGCGGTGATGCCACGTTGACGAATTTTGCAACTGACTGGTTCAACTCCCAGGTGATCGAGTACCTGGCTCATCAGCTCATAGACGGTTACCAGTCAGGTGACGAGGAAATTACCAAGTTCCTCGACCACTACGACTTCTGGCTCGTGCCTTTCCACAACCCAGATGGTGAGTGAAGAGTCACTGAGATTGACCTTCCGGACAGACCCAGAACGAGTCATTGACCAATGTCCCCAGGTTTCGTGTACACCCAGACTACAGACCGTATGTGGCGGAAGAACCGTCAGCCCAGGGCCAACACGACTTGCTTAGGCACCGATGGCAATCGCAACTGGGACTTCCAGTGGGACGCTGAGCCGCCGGAGGGAGGCTCTTCGCCAGATCCTTGTAGCCAAACATACCGCGGCCTGGCTCCCAGCGACACGCCCGAGAACCAAGTCATCTCGGCGCTCTCAAAGAGACTCGGCGCGACGAAGGGAGGCATCCGCTCCTACATCGATTTCCACAGCTACGGCCACCTAGTCTTGACACCGTGGGGCTTCTCATGCGAGCCCGAAGTGCTGCCTCCTAGTCTGCCGCGCATGGTCGAGGTCGCAAAGGGCTTTGCAGGGGGCATCGCAAGCGTCAACGGCACCGAGTACGAGGCCGGCCCCGGTTGCGAGATTCTGTACTTCTCTACGGGTAATTCCCGAGATTACCACCACGGAGCCAACGGCGCGAATCATTCATGGACGGTCGAGCTTAGCCCACAAAACGCGCGGGAGGGCGGTTTCGTACTGCCACCCGAGAGGATCTGGCAGGTGGTTGAGGAGCAGTGGGCCGGACAGTTGTACTTGTTGAACGAGATTTGGGATGAGTGAGGACCAGAGGATGTCGCGTTGACAGGCAGCTGTTAGGTTGACGCCATGGTGCATTAGCTATTGAGTATGGCACTTGATAACAGAGATTCTGCTTGGCAGCACCATACTGCTTCTGCCCTCGAGCTGCAAAATTGCCCACGTGATGAAGTTGATGATGAGAATTATGATGTAGCGGTGGTGTTATAGGTTGTGGGCTGTCTAGGACGAGGGATCATTCTGAAGTTGTCCATTACTTACAAGACTTCACAGTCACTTACGCAGTATGAGATCAAGCGGTGACCAAAACACCGAACAAAACAAAAGAAGTATATACAGGAGCATACTGAATTGAGAAACACAAGAAATTGATTTTTATCTAGCTAGAGCTTCTGTTCTTTCTCATCCAAATTCCAGAGATAAATGGGCTGATGCGTCGAGCAACCCTATACCAGCGTCATCATCAGCTGCTCCAAACCGGGCCAGCCGAGCCCTGATTATGACCACTACACTCACACCTCGAAGCTCACGACAGCATTCTTCTGCGCCAAAACTCCACGAACACTAGGCAGAGACACCGGAATTATACGAATAGCAACAGTCGAGCTTCAAATAGCTCGCAAAGTCCGTCATCCTGGCCGGTCTTCTCTGGAAACAAACCTCCCCGGCCCCCAGCGCCTCTCGCGCTTCGGACACGGACACTATGGCGTCGCAACCCACGACACCAGAGCTCACGCCACAGTTCTGCTTCTCGACTCGTACATTACGTGGTAAGCAAAGCTTTTGCAGACCTCACAGTCTTCCGCAACGGCCGCTTGCAGACCATCGAGTGGCTAACAAGGCTCTTAGATTTCCTACGGTTGTCCCGATCATCGATCGACGACTCGATAACGCAGAACCTCAACGCAATTATAACACCGTCCAGAGCTGGATTCGACTCCAGCGCGTTGAGCCAAAGATCATCGAATCACCATTCACGAACGCCAGATCCACAAGCATGCCAGGACTTCCGCGACAAAGTCCTCTTCCCATCTTGGGAGGCTCGTGCCGAGATAATCAACTACTGCGGCATGGTTGCCACCAGCCCCGACAAAGAAGACCCTGAAGCCGAGCTCCGAGCGATCGAGAATCAGAAAGACAAGGAAAGGGTGGTCAATGAAAGACTAGATCCGTACTCTGGGAGATTCTTCCCGCGAGAAGCTAGGACGGAGATGCTGGCTTCGTTGATGAGGCAAGAGAGGGGCGTGGAGAATATCGTGAGGGCGAGGACGTGGGAGATGGTGCAGCAGAGGTGTGCTGGAGGAGTGGAGGGAGGAAGTTGGGAGGATGCTATGGCTGAATGGCGGAATCGGAAGAGACAGCACAGGAATGAGGCAGGGGGAAGATGACATTTGAAAGGGAGGATCTCAGTATGTATGGAGAGCGAAGATGGTTGCAAATCAGGGTCGGTGCACGATAGACAAGCCATGTCCACGGCGCAACGTGTAGGAGTAAGATAGTGTATGATCCCTACTTCGGCAGAAGCTAGTCAATGACCTAAAATATATACCTGGCAAATGATGAACAACAAGAGAGGAGAGATTGCTCGTGATTGGATTTCTGTATTATACTTCCAGCACCGAATGAATATTCCAAACGACTAAAGTGGTTTCTTGCATTTATTTGCTGGAAGGTTGATCGTATCATTGTTGCTGTAAATGCCCCGCCATCGGTCCCGGAGCTAACACCCGCACGCACCATGAAACCGGTGGAAGAATTGAGGGTCCGGTCCGAAACTCATCGTCGCAGCTAGAAGTGCCACTTCCACTCAGCATTTCACGCTGCCAGCTCAGCAACATCTCTTCAGCTTCTCCGACCTTCAGCCAATTGCCCTCTCGAGCCCTCCTCCTCGACTCCGTGCGGCACTCCTTTTTTTCGCGCCAGCCCCGACCCTCATCAGCTGCCGCAGCCATCGGTCCATCGCCTGATCAGTCCAAAGGTCCACACTACAGCCTCGTCTAGCTGCTCCGACACCGAACACCACCTTTCACGAGTTCGACAACCATCCTGTTGAACGACTGCGCCATCGACTTCCTCTGATCTACCGACCTTTTTCACAACTGTTCGACCGAGTCCGAGTGTCACACAATGCCTCAACCACTGCCTCCGAAGGAGGCTTCCCACTTCCGGAATGTGGTCAAGTACTACGAGGAGAAGCAGTACAAGCGCGGCATCAAGGCTGCCGATCTGATTCTGAAGAAGCATGCGAAGCACGGCGACACAATGGCCATGAAGGCCCTGATCCTTAACGCACAAGGCAGGACCGAGGAGGCATTCGCACTTGGCAAGGAAGCCTTGACGGTGGACATGAAGTCACACATTTGCTGGCACGTATACGGCTTGCTGTACCGTGCCAACAAGAACTTCGAGGAAGCTATCAAGGCGTACAAGTTTGCTCTGCGCCTCGAGCCCGAATCGCCACAGATCCAGCGCGACCTCGCTATCCTCCAGATTCAGATGCGTGATTATGCTGGCTACATTGCGAGCCGCACAGCTATGCTTCAAGCACGGCCTGCACTGCGCCAGAACTGGTCCGCTTTGTCTATGGCGCATCATATGGGTGGCAGCTTGACAGAAGCCGAAAACGTTCTTACTACATACGAGGGCACCCTCAAGTCGACACCATCAAAAGCCGACATGGAGCATTCCGAGGCTGTTCTCTACAAGAACTCCTTGATCATGGAGCAAGGCGACTACCAGAGGGCTTTGGAGCATTTGGAGACCAGCGCCAAGCACTGTCTCGACCGCCTGGCTTTCTTGGAGAAGAGGGCTGAGTGTCTGGCCAAGCTCGGGAAGAAGGAGGATGCCGTAAAGGCTTACCGCGCGCTTCTTGAGCGTAACACAGAGCACCCGGCGTACTACGAGGCCTTGGAAAGTGCGCTTGGGCTCGAGGAGGGTGATGTCGCAGCACGGAAAGCTCTCTATCAAGAGTATGCCGAAAAGTACCCCCGGTGCGACGCTGCTCGGCGTTTGCCGCTGAACTTCTTGACTGGTAGGGTCTTCTGGAGCTAAACACTTGATCTTCACATGCTAACAAACTTCTAGGGGACGACTTCACTGAAGCTGCCGACTCTTACCTTACACACATGCTCAACAAGGGTGTGCCTTCAACATTTGCGAACCTGAAGCACCTTTACAGCGAACCCGCGAAGAAGAGTACCTTAGCGAAACTGGCCGAGAAGTACCTGGCTTCGTCTGACATCGACACCACTAGCAAAGACAAGGGTGAAGCAGCGGGTCTATATTACTTGGCACAACATTACAACTACCATCTCAGCCGCGATCTCAGCACGGCGATGGAGTATATTACCAAGGCCATTGAGAAGGATCCTAAGAGCACCGACTATCACATGACAAAGGCAAGGATACTCAAGCACACCGGAAACCTGCAAAAGGCATCAGAGATGATGGACTATGCGCGCACCCTCGACCTCAAGGATCGCTACATCAACAGCAAGGCTGCTAAATATCAGCTGCGCAACAACCAGAACGAGAAGGCGTTGAAGACCGTTGGCCTGTTCACCAGAGCGGAGACCGTTGGAGGGCCGCTGGCTGACCTGCTAGACATGCAGTGCATGTGGTTCCTTACAGAAGATGCAGAGGCATATGCCAGACAGGGTAACACTGCCCTGGCGCTGAAGAGGCTGCATCAGATCTCAAACATTTTCGACGCATGGCAGGAGGACCAGTTCGACTTCCACAGCTTCTCGTTGCGCAAGGGTCAATTGCGGGCTTACATCGACATGATCCGCTGGGAGGACCACCTGCGTGACCACCCTTTCTACTCGCGCGCAGCCCTCGGGGCCATCGACATCTACCTCAACATGGCGGACAAGCCCGAAACCAACGGAACTAATGGAACCAACGGCGAGAGCGAGGCGGACGCTTTGGAGCGCAAGAAGGCGCTCAAGAAGGCTAAGAAGGAGCAGCTGAAGATGGAGCGTGAGGCTGCTGAGCAGCAGGCCAAGCAGGACCCCAATAAGGCCAAGGATGGTGAAGAGCCCAAGAAGAAGGATGAAGACCCGCTCGGCTTGAAGCTGGCGGCCACAGAGGATCCGCTCGGCGAGGCAACCAAGTTCCTGGTGCCGCTGTTGCAAGCGCAGCCGAAGAGCCTCGATGCTCAACTCGCTGGCTTCGAGGTCTACATGCGCAGGAGTGAGTTCCATCATTTGATGACGGCTGCGGAAACATAATTGCTGACCACCATTTATCTACAGAAAAGTACGTTCTCGCGCTGCGCTGCCTCAAGGCTGCGATTGCGCTTGACCCCGAAGCACCCAAGGTACATGAGCAGTCGATCGCTTTTGCGGCGATGCTTAAGAGCTCCTCTGAGCTACCTCCCAAGGTTGCCGAACTCCTCAGCTCGGAGTTCAAGGTGTTTGATGCCTCAGCAGATCTCAAGAAGGTCAACGAGGAGTACCTCGCCAAGCACAAGTCCAGCCCACGCCACGTCCTGTCCGTTGTCAAGGCACGGAGGACACTGGGGGCTGACCTCGCCCAATGCGAGAAGGATCTAACCGACATCCTGAGCCTGCCGGATGTCAGCTTCGAGGATGCGATTGCAGTCTCAGAAACCCTGCAGAGCTGGCACAGCAGCCAATTGGGATCTTTCAAGAAAACTGCTAACGGGAAGTGGCCGGAGGTGACGAGGCTTGGGTGAGACGGCTTGAGATGATCTTATTCGCGTTGTTGGCGCGTCCTGGCCGATCATCCACATCGCATTCGCCTCTTCCTATTTGGGCCGGGCTGCGGACGCTAGAGCTGTCGGCCGGGGTCATAACGACGAGTACGAAAAAGGCGCCTGGACTGTATTAGTAGTAGCTACGTGCCGTCAGGGGCAGAACTATGCTTCTGGTGCATAAGCGATGCCTAGATCTAGTGGATTTCATAGACGAAGAGAAATTAACAATATCCATTCATACAGTAGCTGCTTATCTTCCGGAGCCAGCGGGACAATGACAAGCTGTGCATGGATCGGGCGGCTGAGCAGGTTAAGTACATCTATGACAGGTGGTAGGTATTCGTAAGTGCTTACTTTTCAAGCCAGCTGCTGACTCGTTTCTCGGGCACTTCAAGCTCATCATTTTGGGTGTGTTCGCGCCGCACGTAGCTGTAAGATTAAGTATTATATGATTTGAGCTGACATTACTCTTCTGACTGAAGAGCAACGACAGGGGTGGAGGTGAAACTGCCATGCGGCAGGTGGAGCAGCCTCGAGCTCCAAGACAAGGACCCCTTCCCACATGCTGGTCCTAGCTTCGGCGCCGCGCATCAGGCCGTGGACCTCGCTTCGACCCCATGCCTTTGCCTTCGTGGCATACATATTATTTATAGTTCGACGTTCTCCTGTCTTTACATCATGCATCTTGAGAGTCTGCGTATGTGTTACACTTGTCGATCGTTCTGACGCTTGCGTACTTTTGCCTGTCATTGCTCTTTGGCTTTAGCTTCTCGACAGCTTTCGATTCTCCTTCGGAGGGTTTCTTAACGACGCGACCACGATTCGGATACTTCGGCTTCGACACACGATATACGCAGCGATTAGCAGTGCAATCTGCGGGCCACTCCTACTGCCTACTATAACTGACGAAGGCTTGATTTTGGAAAGCTGCAGCTGGTAGCTATGAACGGACACAAGGTGGACGTGGGCGAGGTTGGAATGCGCCTGGTGGTAGCGGCCAAGACAACCTTGACAATTGGAGAGAAGGATCTGGTGATTGCTGGTATGCCGAGACTATGACTTCTGGAATTCTTGCAGAGTGACAGACTGACAGTCATATAGGCGCTGCGCAGAAGAAAACGTCTCGCAACTCATGCGCGCCGTTCTCAGCAGGTACGCGGGCTTTGGAAACATGGCAAATGGAGGAGCTAACCATCGATCTCAGGAGCAGGCGACAAGCTGGTTTTGCCATTCTACAACATTCTTTGGGCTGAGGTGGCCAATGGGAACTTCACGATCGACTACGCCTTCGCAAAATCTTCGACGACACTCGAACGAAGGAAACATGCTTTCCAGATGATTCCTGAGGATGGCGGACCTGCCGGACAACCATCACCCGCCGCCTTCGCTGCGATTGTCATGTCGCGTGCCTATGGTTTGGCGATGCGCCAGAAGCGTGCATATGTACTTGTCAACCCGAACTCCGGCCCCGGTGGCGCCGTGCGCCTGTGGGAGAAGGAGGCGCGGCCAATATTCGAGGCAGCAAGGATGACAGTCGAGACTGTGATCCTGAAGAAGGGCGGAGAAGCAACAGACTTGACGGAGAGTATGGATATCGAGAGGCACGATACTGTGGTCGCTTGCTCCGGTGACGGAACGCCGTACGAGATCTTCAATGGGTTGGCGAAGAGACCTGATGCTAGAAAGGCACTGGGTAAGATCGCCGTAAGCCATATTCCGTGTGGATCAGGTAATGCCATGTCCAACAACTGGAACGGTTCCAATTACCCGGGCCCTGCAGCTTTGGCCATCGCAAAGGGTGTCGTCACGCCACTCGATCTCAGCTCCATCACACAGGGCGATAGGCGCATCGTTTCAGTCCTGACACAGACCGTGGGCATCATGGCCGAAGCAGATCTGATGACGGAGCACTTGAGATGGATGGGAAACAAGCGCTTCGACGTGGGACTGATGCAGCGTGTTTGGGCCAAGAAGTGCTATCCTTGCGATCTGGCTTTGAAGGTGGAGGTGGAGGGAAAGGATGACGTGAGATCTTGGTACAAGAGGTTCCAAGCTTCCAACGGCAACGATGCGCCGCTGGATCACATCACAGTTGACGGCTATGTTGAGGACGACAAGGGGTTAGGTTTGCCGAAGTTGAAGTATGGCACAGTGAACGATGATTTACCCACTGGTTGGGAGCTTGTCAGGCACGACGACATTGGCAACTTCTATGCTGGCAATGTGAGTATCCTAATATTGCCGACCCCTAAAA